>WSUE01000400.1:0-25551 GCA_019633535.1 Tulasnella sp. JGI-2019a
TCTCGAGTCGGGAAATGAAAATCACCTTTAACGGTGCATTTCAAATCCAAGCGGTCTTGCTTCAATGCTAACTTACCACTTCAGCAGTGTCTTCCAAAGATCACACTGAATAGGGCTCCCTGAAAGAATTTCATTCCAGATGCTCCCACCCCTGACCCAATCTGCTGCCACTCACATCAATTCTCAATGCTATTCAGGAAGCATGGAAAGGGTGTTACTCCATATGTGGTTGGCAGCACCAAGATCAGTCTGGATGTTCTTTCCAAGGTTACCAGCCTAATTAATCCACCATGTGTGGGGGCGATCATTGGTATGGCCTCCCAGATAATTACCATTGTAGAGGTGAATGCTGCTCATGAATGCCCATGAGTATAGTATCTGACGTATATTGTATTGGTTAGGGAGTGAAATCCAATCGTGATGACATGAAGATGCTTGTTGGATGTCTCCTAGGCTTGCTTGTTGTGATATCTGACTCCTATCAAGGCAAGAACAATAATGAGATTGACCCAGGAGTCAGAACCAGTGTGCAACGACTTCGAGAGTGAGTTGTATTTCAATACTCTACATGGGAATTCCACATACTCAATCATATACTCACAGGCAGTTCGATGTTATACTAAGAGAAGTGGAAGAGATGTGGGCAGGAATGGATCCACAGACAATCAGAGGCACTGTACAAGGCAGCTTGTTATACATAAGGAACAGCCAAAAGATTAAAGGCTACACTGCCAGCATCAACTGGGTGATGGATACCTTTCAGGTCAGTCATCCTTAGGACACCAGATCCTCATTGCTAATAGCACTCGCATCCAAAGGTAGAAAGCCGGATCCAAGATGCTATCCACCTTCGGGCTATACACACGGAAGTGATGGATATGTATGTGAAAGTGATGGATATGCATAGAGCACTGGGGAATATGGTGTGTTGCCATCGTTAAGGGTATTGGTGAATGTTTTGTGATGTCCATTATTGGGTGGATTATAGGACCCAACATGCAAGATACATACTTCTATTATTGTGTTACCTCATTGACTCAGTGCTAACTGTTGGTCTTAATGTAGGATTTGACTCTCCTCATCTGTGCTCCCACCTCGGCCACAGATACTATATGGCAGGGATGAAGAGGTCAGCGACATTGCTGGCCGAATCACATGCAGAGCAAGCCCCCACCTGGCGATCCTCAGGCCTGGAGGCATAGGCAAAACTGCCCTGCTGTTGGCCATCAGGGAGCATCTGGATGTCGAAGAGAAATTTGGTGAGTCACGCTTCTTGATTTGCTGTGAAGAAGCTACCACCGTTGCACTCTTGGTGGAGCTTATCGCCAGGGGCCTTCACATTGAGACCTTGTCAAGGGACTGAATGGACAATGTCAAGGTTTGCCTTTGCTCCCTCAACCAACTGATTCTCATACTCCTCAATAACTTCAAGATGCCTTGGGACATTCCTGAAAAACAGACCCATGTTGAGGAGATCCTCTGTTTTCTCCCTCTTTTTCTCATGTTGCCATTCTCATCATGATGTGATCCAACATACCACCCTCAACTAGCATCTCATGGTCGTGTTCCTCCACTTGAGCCACTGACTGTCCTATCAGAGGACACTGCTCATGACAGTTCTCTTGATGCACTAATCACTGAACTCTCTTATATGCCACTAGCAATCACACTCACTGCGAGCCTCAGGAGAACTGGAGAGCCACCTGCAGCCCTCCTTCAGGCATGGACAGACAAGGCAGTTAGTACAGATCTTCTACATGGCAGCAGCAAGAAGAACAAGAGTGTCAATATCTCCATTTGACTATCCATCAAGAGCAATCTCATGAGATCCATTCCGGAAGCACTCACACTCCTCTCTGTCATTGCCACACTTCCTGCTCGGGCCAACATCACACTCCTTCTGACATTCATTCCAAGCATCTGCAACCTTGTCCTGGCCAAAGCAACCCTTTGCAGTGTGACACTTACACCTCAGAGGCTGGTGCATGTAACCTCCAGCTTCTTTCTCCCATCTGAGCATACATCTTGAAGTACCACCTGCTGTCAGCCTATCTCAAGGGGGCACCCTATACCACATACATAGGATTCATCAATAAGCACAGATCCAAAATAGGTGACTTGGCTTACATTAATGATATGAAAGCCTTGAGCAAGGAAGAAACCAATCTCGAGGTAATATTGCCTGATGCCATTCAAACAGGCTCTGATGCTGCCATGGAGGCTGCTATGGTATTCTGTGCTTATCAGTCCAACACTCGACCTTGTTTAGAGGTTATTCAGAATGTAATCATGGTCTGTCAACAGAAACACAACCTTGACTGCTTGTCTGAGAGTATGCAAGCTTTTGGGTGGCTTTTACACCTTTTATGTTGTTATGATGAGGCCTGGGCAGCATACCAAGAGGGAGAGTGAGTGTATGAGGAGCTGGGCAATCAACTTGGTGCAGCAAACTGCCTCAAGGGCCTTGGTGATGTTTATCAGGTGCAAGGCCAGTATGATGAGGCCTGGGTGGCATACCAAGGGGCAGAGCAAGTGTACAGAAAGCTGGGCAATCAACTTGGTACTGCAAACTGCCTTGGCAGCCTTGGTGATGTCAATCGGATACAAAGCCAGTTCGATGATGCCCGGGTAGCATACCAATCAGCAGAGCTGGTGTACAAAAAGCTGGGTGGTTGACTTGGTGCAGCAAACTGCCTTAGTGGCCTTGGTGATGTCCATATGGCACAAGGATGGTATGACGATGCCTGAGCAGCCTACCAAGTGGCAGAGCAAGTGTACAAAGAGTTGGATGACCAACTTGGTGCAGCAAACTGTCTCAAGGGCCTTGGTGATGTTGATCAGATGCAAAACCGATATGATGAGGCCTGGACAGCATATGAAGTGGCAGACCAAGTGTACAAAAGGCTGGGCAATCCCCATGGTGCAGCAAACTGCCTCAGTGGCTTTGGTGAAGTTCATCAGGCACGAAACCAGTATCCTGAGGCTCGGGTGGCATATGAAGCGGCAGACCAAGTGTACAAAAGGCTGGGTGATCCTCATGGTGAAGCAGACTGCCTCAGAGGGCTTGGTGATGTCAATCGGATGCAACACCAGTATGATGAAGCCTGGGTGGCATACAAAAGGGCGGGGCGAGTTTATAAAGAGCTGGGCAATCAACTTGGTGCAGCAGGCTGCCTCAAGGGCATTGGTGATGTAAATCGGATGCAAAGCCAGTATGATGAGGCCTGAGTGGCATACAAAGCAGCAGAGCAAGTTTATAAAGAGCTGGGAAATCTGCACAGTGCAGCAAACTGTCTCAAGGGCCTTGGTGAGGTTCATTTGGTGCAAGGCCAGCATGATGACACTCGGAACAAGCTCTCAGAAGCCAGCATGCTATACAAAGAGCTCGGATTTGAATCTTGTGCTGCTGAATGTTCTAGGGTCATCTGTTCCATTCCATGAATTTTCAAGGCATTTATATCTTTCCTGTCACCCATCTCTGTCTGTTTTTCTCCTGATGTACTTACTCACTGCATTCACAATAATCTACTATGATGCTCCCTTGCTTTCTTCCCAATGAGAAATCTGGCCCCAACTACATTAGACTCCTCAACAACCCTGGCCCCCCTTCTCCCTTCTGTCCTTTGTGGTAGTCTGTTGTAATTACATACTTTGTATTGACATATGCGAACTGTAGTGCTTATATTATGTGTACTAGGAGTACCCTGCTTTCCACACCATCTGACTGTTGCAGTATTGGTGACTTGCAGTTTAGAGCCGGCCTTGTAACAAAAAAAACCTCCGCATGCATACTAAACATATCATCCTTCCAAATATGTATCACTACTAACGACATATTGGTGCATGACGCGTCGACATATGAATGTAAACTCACATCTGCATGATAAAATAATGTCCCCAAAGTTACCACCCAAAGCACTCAAGGTCCGGAAGCACCTCTCATGAATGCTGCGAGGCGGATCGCATGTGCAGGCTTGTATTTCCCAAAGGGGACCTCCATAGCTTTAAAATCTATAAAGAAACCGATGAGACGCGTAGTTAGCTTTGTTTAGATATTGGTGCGCATAAAGTAGAACTGTGCGGGGTCGACCTGACAAAACGAAATGTTTATAACCACACAATTGGAGTACAGGAAGCTTCAGGAGATGCGACAAATTACTTGCAGGATTCCCCTGGATCGATGTATTGCATCCTCAATGCTCCTTGACGGCGGGCTGAGGACCCCAACAGTTTATGGCTGTGCCCATAGATCCTGAGGTCTCAACACTGGTCTAGCCAATACTTTTTTGTTGTTGCTCTCGATTGGCATAATGCGACAGACCCCCAGTACAGTCAAGGTATTGACATGAAGCCGATACCTCTCAGAGAGGATAAAAGACACATCAGATCGGCCTCTTTGGGGTTATTGAACACCCAGGTCTCTCTCAGTGACGTATTCGATAGCTTGGAAAACAGGTGACCATAGTGGTAGTCGGTACTGGCAATTCGGAACAAGTGGCTGGCGGGCGGGCGGTGCAGACGTATCAGTATGTAGGCACTGATGGAGTTAGTGCGGCGGCTCGCGACAATGTAAAGAACATACATACGCATACATTCGAACGAGCCCTCAATCCATTCCGTTAAACACTCAGCTCATACTCTCCACTTGTTCGACAGCGTTCAGCACAAATTCAAAACACCCACCGACCGACCCCGGACCACACAGCCAATGGGGGATTTGGACGGCGTTTTTTTTTCCTCCCCCGGCGCAAGGACCAATCGCGAAGGATTTCGGCCTCCCTCTTCCAATCAGCCAATCCTCGTACGGTTCCCTCACCCAACCAGTGGCCCGGGTTCAGTCGGCAGGGTCACAGCCTCTCCCCTCGCGATCAAGCACGTCATACTGTATTAAACTAATTATATAATTCTCGTTTATACACGCTTGATCGCCACGTCCATGAGAAAGAAGTGAACGGAGCGAGCTATCTAGGGAACGTTTGTCGAGCAAAGGATATCGGTCACGGCTGCTTCAATGTTACCCAAGTACTATTTAGCTGTACATTTGTTGTCGCCTCATGCCTGATGGTTATAAGAAAGGGAGTAATAACCGACTGACCTGGCTTCATTCTTAAGGGAATCCATTGGAATGCTAAACAAAGCGCATTGGAATAAATGAAGCAAAATAGATGCTAGTAGAAATATACACAAGCGAGAAACTACTATAAGCCCAATAGAGAGAATTTGTTGTTTAAATCCAGTCTTGCTCGCAAGATACTATAAATCCCTACTGCCTAAACGCGCTCTACACTCACTGCCCATCAGCCCGTTAACCCATCAATCCCAACATTCGCTCTCCAGAGAGTGATGTATCGGATTACATGAAGGCGACAGATGAGTAGCGAGTCGGTAGGGGCGTACTGGTCCTTAGTGGTCGAAACTCCTGGATGCGTACGAGCCGACCCCACGATCCTGGTGCGAAATCTGGACTCGCGCACGAGGGTTGGAAGCTCGAGGGGCAGGGTATTTCGGCGTACTGGGACTCATCGTTGTAGTTGTCGTCGTCGTCCGATGTGTAGATGTAAGGTGTGAACGATGATTGCGCGTCCGCTGGCGTATGCGGCTGCTGCGGCGACAGCTCCTCGCCTTCGTCAGATTGAGCATCCAATCCGTCCTCCGAGTCAGCTGGGTCTTGCGTCACATGAACCACGTGATTAGTGCTCGCAATGGAAGTCCGGGGCTCATTGCCAATCGCTGCCTTGGCGGCCGCCCTTTCGTCGTCGAGTCTTCTCGCCCAACCGGCCATCTGGGCCTTCAGTGCATCAGCATAGGAGGCTGGGTCCTTCTAGGAATCGGGAGCGGTGTAAATGACTCTACGGAGATAACGGCAGGCTCCTGGGACATACCTTGCGCATACCTGGGAGGCCAACAGTTACCTGTTGCGGTGCACGCGACGTTGTCGACGAAGCGGCGCTACCGAGGGGCTGTGTCCGCGCGCTCTCAAACACCTCTTTCGACTCGCTTGAGGGTCGTACCACCTATATGTGGATAAATCGATTAGGAAGCGAATTGGCAGGGAAGCTGGTGGAAGATACATACGCTCGACATCTCCGACCCCGCATCGGACCCGGCTCCATCATTCTCCTGTGATACGCAGGGAAATGGTTAGACGGTGGGCACCTTTGCACCATTGACAACTTACGGATATTCTGACTGTGTCAGCTCTCCGAGCTTCGTTCAGGATCATTTGTTCTTCATCACTCATAACTGTCGAGGCCCGTTCACCCGTCGCATTTTTGACCGGGACAGAAGCGCGGGGAGATGATCCAGGAGCGGTCTCGCGAGTATGGGCTCCTGATGAAGGTCGCTCTAGCATCCGCCTGAGAGCGTCGTACACTTCGGCACGACCATTATGTACGTTCGGGCGGACCGTGCTCGTCTAAGAAAAGCCAGAGTAGTGATGAGGGTTACGTTCTAGTTGAAATAATGTCAAACACCTACAGTGAAGACGTCCGCACCGGCGGTCGTAGCTCGAGATTGACCAGCATCCTTGTAGTAATTGCTCTGCAACAGCGAGAAGTGAGTCAGGCCATAGCCCTATGTAAAAACATATAGCTAGCTTACATATCCCTTCTGTGTGAACAGTTCACCGTGTGGGACGGACGTGCCTGTCTCCGCGTCATCGAATCCGGACAGGGACGGGTCCGTGGGGGTGAGGTAGCCACCTGATGGCGTCAGACCGTATGTATCCCGGGGCGACTCCTGCGCGTAAGGCGTACTTCCCAAGTCCTCCTGGCACCCAGCAATCGTGGAATCTAGTCTCGAAGGACTCGAGCGTGACTTGGGGTTGGACGACGGAAGCGTCTGAAGGCGGCCTCGGGCAGCAAGAGGTTCATTTGTCTGTATAGAACGCTCATGAATAAGCAACAAGAACAATATGGCTTTCGCTTTAGAGCAACCTACCACGGGTGCATCATAGGTTCTTGGTCGGCATGACCTGACCCTTGTCGTTGGGGAATTCTCGGATTCGGACGGAAAGATGCCGGCCGTCTCATTCTGCAACATGATTCAGTACTCGCAGTTACCAAGCATGGGGCGAACGTGCAGAGAAATAAAACTCACTGTAGTGTAAGGACGGGGTCGCGCTTGCGTGATGTGGGTGTGCAACCTCCCGAGCTTCAGATTCGAATGTGGCTAGAGGATGAGTTAAATTTTCAGTATCTCTCATTAGAATGGCCTGATCGATGATATTGGACTTACGGTGTTCGAAGTTTGATTTGGCGAGATGGAAGGTGTATGGGTCGTTTTGGCGGATTGCTAGAGGAAATTCTTTCAATCAGTCTTGGAATCGAGTCCAGAACATAGACTTGAACTTACAGGTATAAGGTGGTGTTGTGTGCCGTCTGGAACCCAGAATGGATTGGGAGGAGAATCGGGAGTGATTTCGGGAGGGTATGGCGGGGTAGGTGATGAGTCGGAGTCGGAGTTTGACCCGGAGGTCTAGAGAAGTGTGAAGTTGGGATCAGATACGGCGCGCAAGATGACGTATGAGCAGACAAACCGAGAATTGGTTGTTCGATCCCTTAGCACGACTGGGCGTCTGATATTGACGGGATCTAAAGTTGCGCGAGGCCGGAGTTGTCATCGTCGGGCGGCGTCTCTCGATCTTCAGAGATTCTTCCAAACGGATAACTTGGGCTTCAACTTCCTTGGCCTTGGTTATGGCCTCTTCGACCTGTGATCGCAGACGCGCGCACGTTCTTCGAAGGGAGTTGGCTTCCTTCTTTGTATCCTCAGCGATCTCAAGGGCGTTCTTGATTCCCTTGGCCCTGGCGTACAATGCGTCCGTGGAGAGACTCAACACATCCTCGACGATGGGCTGAATCGCGCAATGGGTCTTCAGGAGCGTCTCTTCGACCTTTTCCCGCAGTTCGATCTCCGCAGCGAGCTCGGCCTTATCTACACGCGAGACGATTTTGAGGGCGTCGTGTTCCTGAGCCTTACGTGAGAGCGAATTGGTAGTACCCAAGAGTTCGGCTTTCACGGCATCGTAGTTGTGTTGAAGGTCTTTGCGGGCGGCACTTGAATCGTCGACCGCGGAGGAGAGGGACCTGATCTTGCGTCCCTGAGCCTCGCACTGAATAGGAGTGTGAACCAGTGAGCTCGGGTAAGGAATACTGTGTGCAGCTTAGCCAACTCACCTTGTCTTGCAATTGTCGAACCTTATCATTACTCAAGGCGAGAAGTCTGCCGTTGTTGACGCTGGTAGACTTGGAGGCGTTGAGAAGACCTTCTAACTGCGTGATGTTGGCGTTCTGTCTCTCTGTAGATGTTGCCGCGCGCTTCTCCTCCAGTTTACCCTGAGTATGACAGTCGGCCAATTGATTCCGGGCGGCGTGAAGCTATTTAGGCGTCAGTATTATGAACTCGTGGCGACAGTTCAATTAAGGACCGATACATACCTCTTGCTCCTTGGCTTCAATTAACTTGTCCTTGATTTCACCGTCCTTCCGGGTTTTATCCAGCTGAGCGGTGAGGTGGGCGATCTCCAAGTCCTTGTCATCCATGATCGATTTGAGCCCAGTGATTTCAGCATCTCGTTGCCCTATGGACTTGACTAGTAATGTGTTCTTTTCCTGGATTGCAACGAGCTAGTGGGAGAGAGTTTGCAGTGGTCGTGAGTAAAACTCCCTGAATCACGGGTAACTCCGAGAAAACCAATGAACCTGGCGATTCAACTCTGCGATGTGTCCATGACTGTTTTCCGCGTCGCGGCGTCGCAGATTCCTGAGGCGAGCAACGATGTCTAGAGTTTCCGAGAGCTATACGCGAAGCAGTGTCGTTAGAGAAATTGCCGCTTCTCCAGTGCAACAAGTCAATGACGAACCCTTGCGTAAGTACTACAAAGTAACTGATACATCCCATAGCTTGTCAAGTCTCTTGCTTCAGCAAGGTCAGTCTAGGTAAGAGACGGGGGAAGAAACACGGTCAGTCTGGGTCGCGACGCAAGTTCCGAGAGAGAGAGAGAGAGAAGGGAGAGAGAGAGATCCGACAACACTCACATCGGTAAAATCCTGTGAGAAGGTGAGACTGGTGTGGGTTGAGAGAGAGTGGTGGGTTGAAATGCATTTGCGGAGGCGGAGAATTGTGAGGGTGGTGAAAGCGAGGGTGAGGAGTATGACGACGAAGATAGCGTAGGGCTGAAAGATCGAGGGAGTCTCTGGTGCAGGAGACGGGATAGTTCGAGTAGGGGTGGGCTGGAAGGGTTCGGGGATGATGGTGGTGGGTGGTTTCGAGGCGTAGGAGGAGAGCCTAGCAATTGCCCAGTCTGCAAGCTGGGTCGTCATCTTTGAGGCTCTCTCCGTTGTGGTCTTCCAGATTGCTTCCATTGCAGACGGCTTAGCTGTTTTAGGAGAAGTAGCTGGTGTGAGGTAGGGGTGGGGTGGGTTGTTAGGAAGAAAAACTACTAGTTGGTTTTTGCGGTCGTTTTTACAATGGAGCGACGGACCAATACAAAACAGGCAGAGGGAACTGTATGACCGCAATACTCGCATAATGCAGTGCCCCGCCTGGCTCACTG
This sequence comes from Tulasnella sp. JGI-2019a, assembly GCA_019633535.1. NCBI lineage: Eukaryota > Fungi > Basidiomycota > Agaricomycetes > Cantharellales > Tulasnellaceae > Tulasnella sp. JGI-2019a. Next base: position 9,557 of record WSUE01000400.1, read on the forward strand.
GTGCAATCTCGAAAAGGATACAGCTGCCAATCAATCTTAACTGCAGGAATCCAGATCTAGGGTCATGGATCGCAGGCGCGAAGACGAGGATCGACAGGGGCATTTGTCGTACTCAGGGTCTGCACGCGCTCACCCTGACAACGTCATTATAGGAGTCGCCGACCAGGCTTAATATAGGACCCCGCCAAGTCCAGGACTTTGCCCAGTTTCCAGCACATGTTTCGATTCTCACTTTTGAAATAATATGTCTTCTCTTATTTGTCAGTCCAGTACTGACATGAAAAATGGCTTAACAGAAACGACAGTCCGCGATGGCGGCCTCCCTTTGCTCTTCTCTGAGGGTTCTCGGAGGTGCAGGAGCGACGCTACTTTCTCTCTCTGATCCTCATCGGATCGCGAGTTGATGCTGCTGCTTACAGACAATGTTTGCAATGAACTGCCTTTGATTGCTTCATACTATTCGGAGGGCATTACCAAACGACTTGGCCGTAAAAGAAAGTCTAATCTCGATCTCAAAAATCCAGAATATGAAGAACAATCCTCCAGCAGTCTGTAGGCGTTTCGGCGCTCCCTAAGAGGAGGGAAGCGGGCTATTGAAATGATGGGGCATTCATGTCAGAGACTGTTGGATAAATGAAAATGGAAACTGCGAGACTCACCAAGCCGTAACCGTAGTACCGGCGTTTCGGGCCTTGTAAGCGGCTGACTCGCAAGTCAACAGAGCATACGTTCCAGCAGTATCGGGATAGATAGCATATCCATCGTTCCAAGTATCACCGCCTGAAAGATGAGAACCCGCTTGCCTTTTATTCAAAGAAACGTCAGCGTGAATGGGAGGAGACCATTACTTGTTCCGGCCATACCAGATGAGCCATCCTAGAATGAGAGCAACCGTTAGGATCGCGCTGGAACACTTCGGAGAAGGTGAGAACTTACCAGCGAGGCCACCAGTCTCTCCGGTGTTAAGCCAAGTCCAGTACGTTGAGGATTGAGGGGAAGTGACACCGAACTCCTCCAAGATGACTAACAAAAAATCGATTCAATGTAAGTAAGTCAAGGACGGTGAACTCAGAGAGTGAGGATAACACACTGGGCTTATTGAGCTTGTTTCCAACAGCAACATGAGCCGTGATCCAGGAGTTACCGAAACCGACTGGATCAGCAGTCTCTCCCCCTAAAGCGAAAAAGTTTAGCTTCGCAATGCATATTTCATACCAAGGAAAACCCGAAACTCACAAGATGCGGGGTAAAGATGGAATGTGCCGAAGTCGATGGTTGCAAGAGCAAGGTCGGCCGTGAAGTTGGTGCCAATACCGTATCTATATTTGAAATATCGTGTCGGCAATCATCAAAAAGCGGAGGCGGGTTGATGGAGCCTTACGAGTATACGTAGTCGGTCGACCCATCCATACCGAAGCCTTCGTCACCGAGGGTCACTAAGGTCGCGCCGCATGAGTAATAACTCCCATAGACGCGAAAAAAAGAATATACACACCGAGATGGTTGGAGTCAAGGCTCTTGATATAAGCAGAGATGGTAGACACCCAGTTGAGGAGGGTCGTTGATGTGCAAGTGCCAGACGTGACACCGGTAGAGCCCCCACAGCGAGGTTCGTTCGCCAACTCCCTAGATACAAATCTGGGGTTAACAACTGCGGAAGTTTGAATTTATCTAGCACATACCAGGCGAGGATCGTGGGCTCATTGATATAGGGCGTGATGAAATTTTTGATGTAGGTCTGAGGATGCAAATGGTTGGGTTAGGCAGCCATAGATTGGCCCACTGTCGTCACAGTGATACTCACTTTGAAAGCAGAAACGACTGTGGGGTTGGAGTAAAAGAGATCATGCGAGGTCGAATTGAGGAGCTAAAGCAAACCTCCCTCAGAATCGTGCCCCTAAATATCGGTATCTTTGGATGATCAAGCTCACTTGAGAGACATAAACATCCATGCCACCATAGTCACTCCAGTTGTTTGTCAGAGCCACGATCAGCTTGAGTCCATGGGCCTTTGCAGAGGCGACCACGATGGAAAACTGGGCCAAACCGTTGGAGCCGCTCTGCACAATGAAAATAAATCAGAATTCGAGCGCCAAAGGTGAGATGGCTTGCTGAGAGCTCACATTGAATGTTGGGACACCGTTGGTCCAGGACTGGTACCATGTTCCATAACCGGGATCACCAAGGACCTCATTGAAACCCCTTGAAACCCGATCTCGGTAAGCCGCGGTTTTCGCTTACACGGAGGGGAGAGAAAGAAACCCTACCAGGTCCTCACGGTGGTGGCACCCATGCCAGCGATATCGGCAAACGCTTGATCAATATCCGCCTGGGCTGTGTACTGAAGTGGGCATTAGCCATGATTTCGATTAAAGGATGCAAGTCTGGGGGAATACGAACCTGAGGGATCCAGTAGGCGTTCTCTCCGACCAAGGTGAATGGGGATCCGTTCAAGGTGAAGGAAGTACCAGAAGTCTTGACATAGCTATTGAAGATACGGTTAGCAATTTATATGGGATTATTAATTTGTTCTTGATGTACTTACCCTGTAGCGCTGCTGACGGCCGACGTGGACGTGGTACTCTTAGTGGAAGAGGTCGTGGTCGTGGCCTTGCTAGACGTCGTAGATGTCGTAGCTTTAGAGGTCGTAGACGTGGTAGTGGCCTTAGAACTCGTGGAAGTAGTGGTGGCCTTGGACGTCGTGGCAGTCGTCGTAGCAGTGCCGGCTACACACTGACTATAGAAAGCTACGGATAGTCACAAGTGAATATCGTGCAGCCGCGATGGCTTATTAATTCAAACATGCTTACCATTTTGATAGACGCAGACGGATCCCGTCGCACAAACTGTGGATCCCGTATAGTTGGCCTACGCAACAGAAGCACCCCAATGAGCTATAGCGCTGATCCCAAGAAAATATGGATTCACATACACCTCCACATTGTCCGTAGATGGGGACCTGTCCTCGTACAGCCACTGCTAGCAGTGCCGTGGAAATTAGGGTTGAGCGGATCATGGTTGGTAAGACTCTGTGTGTTGATGAACCACCTTGGCGTCGAGACTCCCTGGGTCCTAGCGGTCTATTTATATAGCGCCATTTGGGAGCTTCATCGGATCTAAAAGCGGAGCGGTAGGATGAATATACCGTGGAACCGCTTGGCGCGATCCTCCAGGTTCTCAGAAAGGTAGGATCGGGTACATTACGGACAGCTACACGGACTCACATCGGTAGGTAGATGTCAGATCCATATGAGAAGAATTCGAAAAAGAATAAGAGTATAGGTACGTCTCATCCCGGGTAAGGAGGATTATACCGGAGTGAACGCGCAGGAGTACGGGTAGAACATCTTTTCGGCCTTTGAAGCAGCTGAGTCAGACTTTTAGAAGCTTCGGACAATATAAATTGCTTGGCATCGCTGCGTGATGATTATAACACCGCACTGAAGCGGCATTGTTTCGGGTAGTATGGATGGTTATTGGAGACGAAGTTTGTGATAGAAATCAGGATCGACGAGGTCGGCGTGACTAATCTGCTTGTGTAACTCGTTCATACTGGTATTATGACCACCACCCAATATATTGGGCATGAAGAGTCCAGTTGCAGTATCGAAGTCCCGGGGATACGAGCAAAGAGGTTTACAGCGGTCAATTTGGTTCCCGAGGCCCGGCGATATACGTAATCAGATTGTGTGCCTGAGGAAACGAAGTTTCTCCAGATGTCTGTAATCCTTGTACAAGGAATTGAGGTGCGGATGTATCTCGACTATAATTAGGTATCGGCAGGATGAGTCCCCTTAATGACTGGCGCTTCTCTACCCCTCCCCCTCCGAATGTGAGGTGGGTGATATTAAATGGGATTTTGATAGATGCGTCATGGGACCGTGGGTTAATCGATGGCACTTTGCATAAAACCAAACCTTATTTTATTGTGCCCCCAACTACCGACCTTCAGGATGTCTGTATTCAACCAGGAAAAACCTAGCGAGAGACGATCCAAGCGACAGAAAGGACTCGAACTGAATCCGTTGGACCTGGACGATGAAGGCGACAAGTCGAAGGCCAAGAAGACGAAAACCAATAAGTGGATACATGAATTGAAACTCTCGCAGAAGTGCATCACCTTAATATGGATGTATGGCACCGCCCAGATGCTGACCGGATCCCTCTGTTCACGCATATATTCTTACAAAAGACGCGAGTACGGGTTTTCTCGGAGCAATGAAGCTCGAGTTGAAACGACTGAACCGGAGAAGGATGAGAGTCTCGATATGACCTCCCGAGCAGTAGCTTGGCGTCGTCAGAAAAACTGTTCCGCTTCCATGCATCAACTATCTTTCGAATTGTTGGAGAAGATTTTCTGGCTTACATTACGTACCGGGAGGCCATGGGATCCTGAAATCCGCGCCGACTACTACGAGCAACTTCGCGGGCTGGCCCAGGTCGCCAAATTGTGGTCAACTGTTGTCCGGCATTCCACATACCTATGGGCAGTCGCGGACTCCCGACACTCTCGCTTAGACTGGACCGCAGCTATCAAATTGTCAAAATGTCACCCGCTAACTGTCTGGTTAGATCAAGAGAACCGCGACTGTGGCCGAAGTCCCAGTTTCTGGGATGCCGTCGCCCAACACCTAGGCCGATGGCAATCAGCACACATCCACATCAGCTCGAAGACTGATATCACACCACTAGCGACCCAGCTGCACCCATCTTGGAGATCCTCGCACTGAACTACAACCAATGCTGGCCTTTGGAGGGCGTCGTAATCGACCTTTTTCAAGGCCACGCCCCCAAACTCCAGTCTATCTCCCTCACTCGAGTCGTACTCCGCGACTGGAAGTCAGCCATTCTCTTGGATCTTCGCGTATTATCGCTCAGAAACATCAGCATGAACGGCCCATCCTTGCAAGAAATGGCAGAAGTCTTGGTGGGATGTCCAGAGCTCGAAAGGCTCGAGGTCGCTCAGGTGATCTTCAGTTCCGAATCTACGGAGTACATTGAAAAAATTCCGCTTCTAAAGCTGCGACGTTTGGACCTCGACTACATCGCCGCGGGAGTAATCAACGGACTGTGTAGCGTGATACAAACTCCCAACTGTTCACGGTACTCACTCCGTCCTCAGGAGGCAGCCGATTCATCCTTCGAGATTGTTCGGAACCTCGTGGGACCGCACCTCTGCGCGTTCCTCGCTATCAATCACCGTAAAAACAATGGATCACTCCACGTGGGTATCACCCGAACCAGTGTCCATGTGAGCGCGGTGATCGGGATTGGAGGAGAGAGACTTGAAGTAGGGCTCCATTCTATTGGCCCAATTCCCGAGGTGGTGGAGTGGGCGATCGGTTTTGCTCATACACAACCAAACGGCAGGCATTTATCACTTTCCTTCGCGAGCCTCCACCCTCTCACACTTCCGGGCACACTCTCCCTGCTACGATGTGTCCCGACATTGTCGTCTGTAACCTTCCAAGGCTGCGACAATGGAATGGACGAAATCCTTAAAGAGCTCGGTGCTCCGAGGGCAACCACCACCAAGGGCAGGGTTAAGGAATGGCTGTGTCCCAACCTAACGTTTCTGACTCTCTGTAACTGCGGGTATTCGCATTCATCGTCACTTTTGGCAATGGTTCGCGGTCGCCTGCGAGGGAGTAAAGGACTCAAGGTTGCGGCGAAGCAGAAACCGGTTAGATTCTCGCAGCTTCGGATAGAAGGGTCGAGCAAGATGGACGAAGATACTTTCAAGGCTCTACAACACGAACTTCCAAGAAAATATTAGAGAGAAGTCGTCCAGTGGGATAAAATGGAGCCCGAATACTAGCGGCGCAGGTCATCATCCTCTCTGGAGTCTAATTGGTTGGCTATATGTAGGGGCGTATCTGCGATACACTCATTAGATATGGCATGATTTAGTGATTTGGACCTACTTGTTGGGACTGGAATAGTGGCGTTGTTTAAGGCGAGGCTGATTTTGCAGCGGTCACTCGTATTCCGAAACGCCCGTACATCTCTGTCAGAAGGTCTACGTGATTGAGAAACGTACATGGGAAACATAACCTTGTCCCAGCAAGTCCTATTGTTCCAGCTTTTGCTTCTCGAGCACCTTCTCTTCGAACGCTGAAGACTCCTTCCTGTCGATCATTGCAGCCATCCTGGCCTCCTTCACCTCCTCTTTGGCCACCATCGCTACGATCTTCGCCTGGTTTGCTACCTCCCTCAACACGCCCAAAACCTCCTGATTTCCACCGATAAACCCAAACTCTGCGTACTCGAGGCCCTGGTCAGCTGCAAATTCCTTGACGAGGAGCGAGGCCGCACGTAGGTTATGCCTGGGTAGGCGGGGAAAGAGGTGATGTGTGACTTGGAGGTGTAAGCCTCCATGGAGGAATGCGACCGAATCTGAACATATGACGTCAGACGTGGTGCGTAGTTGGCGGTGAACGAAGGATTCGGTGGGTCCAAGGTCGGCAGTGGACCTGGAGAAGTGGGACAAAACAATCTAGCATAAGGATATGTATGTCAGTGATTGCTTGGATGACATCGTCTATCGTTTATCTTCTACGACACACCTGGACGTGCACGGGGCTCGCTGTGATATTTGATATCAGGAAGAAGCCTAGCATCGTTTTCCAATCACCCATCCTAGACATAGCTCGCAGGTACCAAGACCAAAAGAACGCGATGCCGACTACCTCCATGTAAAACGTCCAGTCCCGTTTAGCTTTGAGAGCCATAAATATGTAAGAGTTGGCGTAAAGATTGAACCGTGCGAGGGAGAGTACGACGTAATAAAGGTTGTGTTGGATAGGCAGGACGAGTTTGGCGAGGAAGTCGACCTGCATGATACGGTTGTAGTAGGACGAATAGAGGTTCGAGAGGAACGCGGGGGATATGGCGAAGAAAGGAATATGCTGAATATCAGGGTCATGCGATGGATGGTTGGTCACAACTGCCAAATTTCGTGAGAGGGTTAATGAAGTCAAGGGTGAGTGAAAAGTGAACTTGTACGCACGATGATGTATATTGTGGTTCTATAGCAAGGGGCAAATTTCGTTAAGCTTTACATCCTATGGCTGAAAATATATTACTCACATCGGTCCACCAACCGATACTCAGGCCTCCGCAGAAGCTGGCTAAAGAGATGCCTAGCACCCGATCGACCACCCACTTGTGTGTAACCCCCACATGGCCCAAATCATGAACGATGAAGGCCAGCTGATGCCAAAGCAGACCCAAGAAGAGCCCGCTTGTCAAGAACCATCGGTATTGGTATGCGACGTACGATGTCGCCGCCAGTACGCTATATCGCAGCAACTCCGGCCCGTAGCCGGTGAGGTATCGGGTATCATACAAGCCCGCCTCTTTTATACGCGTATGAAGTGCCCGATAGGCCAACGAGTGCCGTGTTTGCTCGGCCAGAGAGAGCGTTGCTGGCGGCGGGTTGATGCAGGCGGCTGACGGGCCAGGCTCAGCATTTTTGGTTGGATCCTTCGCCACTAGGAGGATCTCCGTCGAGGTTACGGTAGGCCGGTCGCGGTCGCAAGGCTGCGAAGAAGTCCCTGTGTCGTTCCTTACTGCGGCGGCATCATTTTGCCACTGTCCGTCACGACGCACCCATCCCTGGGCAACTGGTGGAACCAACGGCTCCCAACCAAGCTTTTCACCCATTTCCACCCGACCGACGATGAAGCCTTTGACCCGGTTCAGTACTATATCGGGGTGGTAGGCGTTGATTTCATCGGTTGCATCGCGTCCAACAAAGTGCAAAATCGCTAAAGCGCCACCAGGATGGGAGGCCAGCCAGTTTGAAGTAATGCGCAGAAGAAACGTGTCGTAGATAACGAGTGTGTCGCCTTTCAGGATGGACTGCGTAACCTCTTCCCGGGTCCATACCCGTGTCGTACTCATTGCTGAAGAGGAGAAAGGAGTCGGAACGTAAGAAATGCAAGAAATGGTACGGTCCCAATTGGAATTACCTCTTTGGGCTAACTCAACATTTAATTTCCCGCATTCCACAGGGTCTGAGTACAAAGTTGTACCAAAGGACATCATGAATCCTTGCGAATTATACAAAAGGAGGCGCATCATTACCGAAGAATCGACTTGTTACGAGTCAGAATACTCTTAGACCGCCCAATCCGCCATCGACGAGTATTGCTAAATCCCCATTCGCCGCCGCTCCTCCATCAGTACCAGTATTTCTCTTCTTCGGTAGATCCTCCTGTGCAGCGCCCTCAAAGCCTTTGCCCAACAACGAAGCGAACAACTCGTCGATCTGCTCCTCGTGCCACCCACCGCGCGACACCGGTACGGGAACCATGTAGTTTTGAAGCTTCTCGTGCACGTCGTATCTAATTGGGAATATAAAAACTCAGCCTCGCTTTAAACACGAAGTCGTGCTCATGGCCCAACCTAATTCGACGGTCCTTGTTCGCCAGAGCCCGTTCGGCCTTTTGCGCCTTCTTCTGCTTGCGAGCCCATGCGTCGGCTGCGTCTAGTCCCACCAGACCTGTGCATAGGGAACAATATTAGGATATGATGCACATGATTTGTGAGAAAGGCAATGAAAGACTCACACTCTTTCCCAGCACGACTATCGATCACGTCTCGCAACAGCTGCTGATAGAAGTCTGCATCATCAAACACCTCATCGACGTCGACTGCCTCAAGCGCCGCCGGTTGTACTGGTGCAACTCGATTGAGCTCGAGGTCCTCTCCAATCCTGCGTTTCTGGCCTGCGCGTCTGACGTGAGTCCGCGCAACGGCTTTTCCACCTGCTGTCGTCTCTTCAATGAGGTCCACTGCGGTCTTAGCCTGACCCGGAAGATTCCTTGAGGAGCTCGAGAATGTTGTCCGGCCAGACACGAGAAGGGCTGTGGGTGCAACGGATTGGACCTTTTGAGACCATTTGGATAGAGTTTGAACAAGGGAGGGATGGTATCTGCGCTGGAAGGTGAGCGAGAGAGGAAGATTTCATTATAGATGACAGGCTTACGCGGCTTCCAGATTGGAGACAGCTGTCGTCGCGTTTCGGAGATCGGTTTCGGGGTTGAAGGCTGTGGCATCGTCATCTGTGCCGATTTTTCGCCTTTTTCTAGGAGGAGCTTCGATACTGTCATTAGTAGCTAGCAAAACCTGAAAGCGAAGGGTAAGTCTTGAGTGTAAAAACGGATGTGTCAACTGGATGGACGATACCTCCTGTAGCTGAAATAGATCATCAGAAAGCTCAAAGCAGACTTCGAGTAGTTTATGAGTCGCGGCCCGACCGGAATCTGAGCTGGTAAAAGAGGCAATCGCTCCGGGCTAGCAAATTTACGAGCTATGTCAGTCGCCGTCTCTGCCGTGCCTATCAGGTTGCATACCAATGGCAAGGAGTTTGCAGACACAACAGACTTTTGCAAGCGTATCCGTGCATCGAGGAGAGTGTCCCACATTGCCTATTCCAGAACGCCCTGATTAAGATCTCGTGCGTGTTCGGGACGACGCGGAGAAGGAGGCTCACTAATTGCTTTGTCACTGCTTTTCCCTTTTCGCGATCCTGCTCCCGTGTTTTTCGCAATGTTTCAGCCAGTTGTCTGTCACCATCTTCCACAGCAGAGGATTTGAGGAAACCGTTCTGAGAGTTATCGTCCTCATCTTCATCATCTTCATCATCGGTACCATCCTCGTCTACGACTTTGCCAAAGGGTTGCCCCCCTTTATATCCATCTTCATCATCGCCAGACGCTAAGGAGCCATTCTCATTGGAGTGAGATTCCGATTGTAACGCCTCCGATCCTTCTTCGCTAGACATGTCTTCATCATCATCAAAAATCTTGCTTCGGGACGTCTTGACGCCATCGTATCTTGGATCTGCTACACTTTCATGAAGCTTTCGCATCATGGAAGGACTTGTTTAAGTGCATATATATTAGTGAAAGGCATAGTAAGGTTGAGGGGAAGAAGCGAAACGAACCCGACTTCGACGTAATGCTCTCTCCCGCCCGCGGTATCATTGAAGTCATCTTCTTCAGTCTGCCGGAGATGTGCATTCGGCTGCGTGTTGTTGTAAGCATCCTCTGGGTCGTTCTCTATGAGTGTAGTGTGAGCCGAACGCCACTTCAGGGGAGGAACGGGAAATCATGGCTCACCGACAACTGTGTCCTCGAGCTGTGCAACTTGCTGAGCAAGTGATAGTCCTATATCTAAACTCAGAAACATATCCAGAAATGACAATACCACTTGCACTTACTGGTCATGATAGGTCAGTCGGTGTGCGACGGTGAAATTTGACGGAGGTAAACACGACATACACCCGATGTGGCAGGACCCTGATGAAGCAGGCTGCATCGGAATCTCAAGTAAAACTTTCATGTCGGCTTGGTGCATGCGCTACACCCTCGACCCATCTCTAGCTAACGAACCTATACGACAGATCATTGGCTGAGCGAAATCGCTAGGCTTCTATTAACTCCTTAGCCTTTTCGGTGAGAGTCCAGCTTGAAAGCCAGTCACGCGGGACCGAGCTTGAAATTTTATCAGCGCAGCCCACATACACGCCTTCACCTGCTACACATCATGGACGACGAAGAGGAGATATGCCCGGTATGCGACGGTGCCTGTACTTGTAATCATCAGTCGCCCAATCGAGGCAGCGCGCGAGCCAATGGATATCGACCTAAACCCCGTGGACAGAGCTTATCGGGCAAGGGCGACGCATTCATAGCCACAATCAGCGCTCATACAGAGCGAACACCATCACCAGAGTTAGTATCAGATGAACCTGTCACACCATCAAAGCCTTTGAAGATTCGCCTCATACTCAGTCAGAGAAAGCCCTCTGCGACGCCCGCCCCCGTGCCACTCCCTTCTCGATCAGGATCCCCCTCGACCATCCGGCGGCGGCGATCAGTCAATTACACGTCTTCTTCTGAATCATTCCATTCATCCTCCTCGAGAACCAATGCTAAACAGTACTCTCGCCACGCTTCGCCCTCCCTCGAGTCTTCACGCCGATTATCACCATCTATGCCTACAGAAGGTGACTGCAATGACCACAAGAGGCGTCGCGGGCGTCCCCCAAAACATATCGTTGCCGCTCGAGAGGCTGCGGCGCGTGAAGCCGTCGAAGTCCAGGGCGTATTCAAAGAGGCTGCATTTGGTCGTCCCATACGCGCCTCGGCTGCAGTAGCGTCGTCTAGTCTCAATGCACTCGCAGGGCCTTCAAAGCTACCGGCTACTCTTTCAAGCGCCTCTAAACTGCCTCAACCTAAGGCCCACACCCCGTCTAGCGCGTGGTTCCTCGGCGCTCCGCCTCCAAAGTCTCTGAATCGGCATCCAAAGCCGGCTGCTGGTACGTAAAGGGTGATAGACCTACATCAGTCGCGTCTTACCTCTATCTCGTCCCAGGCTCTGCTCGATCTCACTCACAGACCTCGGTCCCACCGCACCATGGCAGCGGGCACGACTCTAGCCGTAGTCACACGATGCCCATGAAACAAGCATTTCCCCCGACACCCAAGCCCAAGATGGTGGTAAAGAGCGCCAACAGACCACACACCAAGAAGGGTCATAATGCCACGAAGCCTCCTCGAATACCAAACGCCGCTTCGAACAGGAAACGTCGGAAAGGGCCTGCATACTCCTCGAAGTTCGGCGCCGGAGACGACTCTTCCCTCGGGGAGTTGACTCCTTCTGAAGACGAAGCATACCGGGAAGAAGACTACATTCCCGCCCCATCCCTCGTACCTAGGACGTATCCATCTTCGCGCGGGAAACCGAAGAAGGGTGCTAGCTCTCATCCTTCCAGCAGTGGCGTGATATTGGGCTGTCCTGTCGGAGTCACCCCCGGCACTTACCCGAAGTATGTCTCGGATTCATCGTCGTCAGATGAATCGTTATTGCAAGGGAACAACGACACATCCGATGATGAAGAAGAGGAAGACGAGGATATTATGAGGGAGGAAGAGCGTATGATCATGAAGGAAGAGAAGAAGAGAGAGAGACGGAAGGAGAGGAGGAAGCAGCGTGAATCAGGAGGAAGCAGTGGCCCAGACAAGAATCATCAACACAAGTCTCCGAAAGGTTCGGACATGGACATTTCATCGTCGCTGTCATCTTTGTCTTCCAGTTCTTCAAAGTCGTCCTCGTCCTCATCGGGATCCTCTGTGGACTCCGACACCGAGACGGACAACGGAGAAGAGGATGACGACGAAGATGACGATGCGGATGCAGACGACATTCCGGTGCATACAGTTGAAGCCGGGGAGTTGACTGAATCTGAAGAAGAGGATATGGATGCCGACCTGTTCTTCGCGAACTTCCTAAGCGATGAGGATGATGCCGAGGGCAAAGACGATAGCGACCATTCTAGTAAAGAGGATAATCCAGTTGTACCTTCGGCCGGTCCCGGGGTAGCCGAAGTCGCCGAGGCGAGGAGTGATGACGAAGACGCCGACATCTTCGGCGCGGGCTTTGGCGTCAACGGAACCAGCTTCGTTGATGCCGATGCGTTCGAGCTCCTCCAACGTCGCCGGCTCTTCCGGCCCGGACACACTGGTGCTCTCTCTCGCTCAAGAGGTAGAGGACATCCATACCGACGCCCCCAAGGTACTCCTCGGAAATCGATCAACAAGACCCCTGATGCATCCACGCTCATCACGGAGGATTTCGACGGCCGGTTGGTATTCGGCAACCCATTCGAAGTAGGGAAAGGCCTTGTCGACATGGAATGGGAGGAGAGACAGCGCGCGGTGTTACTGAACGACGAAGACGTCACGAGTGAAGAAAGCGTGAACGAAGGTGACGCATTAATGGAGGGCATAGGAGACGACGGCGATGCCGCCAATGATGATGACGATGATGCTGAGTCTACAACAGAGACCGATTTCGAAGGCGATACTACATTCGATGAAGGTTTGGACGAAGACGGTCTCCCTCCTCAGATGGCAGAACAGTCGCAACAGCTCCGCTCCGAGCAGGAGTTCAACGAGAGGCGTCTTGGCCATCAGCGTCACCCGTCGGATTATTCCGTCCCTGTCGCACCGCAAGTTCTGCCACCAGGCGTGGAGGTCTTCCAAGGAGGATACTCGACGGTGATGTATGGCCGATTCGACTTCCCGTCATTGAACCCGCTCGGTCCACATGGCCGTCTAGCATCCACGACGGATTTCCCTGAGGTTTGGAACGGGATTCAAGAGGAAGAAAAGACACCGGCCGAGGATGGCGGGACTGTAAAAGAGAATCCCGCACCGTTCTTCTTCTCCGTCCCTGCCCCTGTGAACGCGAAGGACGCAACAATTGAACCAGCCCCGCTCACCTTACCTACCCCCCAAGATATACTCTCAGGCAGCCGAAGAAGTCTTGATAGCTTTCGATTCCCTGCAACAGTCCAACCTCCAATATTGCTTCCTCCACTAGAGCTTGGCTCCGCTTCGATCCCTACGACAGATGACACCGAACAGAAAGATCCCTTAGGGACTGGCGATGCCGAAGGAAATGCACCCGTAAAGCTTGAAGGAGCTATCTTGGACGTACAGGAATTACGGAGTTCGCCCGAACAAGAAGAACCGACCCCTCCATCTCCAGCCCCTAGACGCCTTCCAACCATGGGTTCCTTTGTTATCAATCCCGCGCCTCCAGTGGATCTACCAGCCACCTCAAGTAGGATGCAGGATGACCCACCAATTCCTCTGCCCATCTCTGCGACTTCTATGACGGATTCCGGGACTGCGACTTCAACTAGTGTGGTTGATACGTCATCTCGGCAGAGTACTATTAGTACCCCTCATAAGACTAGCATTTTCGAGCTTAACGGGCCCAGGGGTGTCGCAGTGATTGATGACGCACGGAAGTCGAATATCCCATCTCCTTATGCCAGTATTAAGCGAAGGAAGAAGCCTCGGACAGCGGATGAGAGTGATAGCATGAGCCAGAGGAGTGACGTCGCTTTCAATCGGGTGAGTCGATAATAGGATGAGAATAGTGCTTGTACTTACTATCATTTACCTTTTTATATCAGGACTTTGGCCTATGGAATTACAGCCAGATGAAACGGACGGCTTCCACCACCAGATCGAATCGCTCCTCTTCCTTCTCACAATCACTCCCCATTCCGATGCCCTCTTTACTCCCACCATTCGAGGGCGTCACAGGTGTAACCGATCCGTCATTCCTTCACCCTGCGAACGTCTTGGATCCGGCGCCGGTGTTGCCATTTGGAAACATGTTTGGTGGTAATACTGTGACAGGTTCGATTGACTTGTCCGACGTGTTGGACTCCGCGTTCTTAGATGAAGACGAGAGTGGCGTCGCTTCTGATGGGGAGGAAGACGATGGAGCGACGAGCACCACCGATCATCAAGACGCGCTCCGAAATCTCACCCGCTGGGATCGCGTACCTATGGGGACCTTTCGTCGCGCAAGGGCGTTTGGCAGTGCCGGTGGTGCCGGTGATGATGGGAGTCAGTTGAACGCGCGGACGAATCCTCATCAAATCCCGAGTTCACCGGCTGGTGTGTCCGATGGCTTCTCTTATGGTGCAATGTTTCGAGATTCAGATCCGTTTGGTCCCACCGCCGCTTCCGCGCTCTGGTCCGACGTGTCCCCTGGTGGAGGAAAACTACTCAAAGGGAAAGGAAAGGGTGTCGTAAGACCTGGCTCTAAAATTAAGACTGGAAGTCGGCGTCCTCGGATCCTCATCTCGCCTGTGATATTTCCGATCAAGGAGGAAGCCGCGCCCTCTGGAGAGCCGGATGATATCGATATGGGTCTTGTGACTGGGGTCGAGGAAGAGGAAGGCTACTTCTCGAAGAAGTTGGGGAAGGGTGGTCGGGATGGGACGGAGAGGGAACGAAAGAAGAGGAAATTTGAAAAGGAGACTGCTACTTCGTCGCGTTCTCCTGTCCTCAAGAGGGCCAAGTCCGGGTCGACGGCTGTGGGGGACGACTCGCAGGTCGCGTCGACCTAACTAATTGATGTGCTTTTTTGAATCAACCTTCCACTGATTTAACTATTCCTTCGTTGGTCTTGGTTTCTTCGACCTATTTTCATCCATGTTCAGTGTATTAAACAATGTATTGCCCATGTATGCACAATATTTGCCTGTGGACTCACGACCTTGTCGTGTGAAGGGCAATGACCTTGGTGCTAACACTAAGATTTTTGATTCCGGGCTTTGTGTCATTAAGGCCGAGCCTCATGTACCGAACATCATGCACAGATCGTCGCTAGACCTCCAATAAACTCATAAAAGTTAAACGGTCTTTAGTATCTAATATTGTTTGCCCTCGCAGGATATCATCGTTGTGTGTGACTGGTACCCATTCTTCTCAGTTACAATCACAGTTGGCAAATGATTCTGCCATTGCGGTCCTTCTTACGTTGCCCCTCAGATGTCGGTCTACCGATTCCCGCCATCCACGCACATCTAGTGAGAGAATCCAAATATGAGGTCGATGTAACAGACGCTAAGAATGACCCTCTCGACATGAACTCACCTCAACGAAAATGACATGCATACCAGGGGAATGTTTCCCCACACGATTGCGGACCACTTCGTGACGTCAAAAAGCACCTCGGAAGGCAAAACAAGGACGGCGCTGACGAAACTATAATGGAGAGGGTGTGACCGTTAATCTAAATGCATGCTTAAGAGATGACGTCAAGTGTCCGTGACGGTACCTAGCCACCTGGTAAGCCAAAAGAGAGATCAATTCTTGTCATTATATGATGCGAGTAAATTGAGACTTACATCACCAACTGCGAGACCGAGCAGAAGGTATGTAATTAGACGCTCTTGTGCCGCCAGGTTGTTCGGTAGTACCCTCGGAATCGCATGGAACAACAGAGCGCTGTTCATCGCGACCATCATCCAACCTAACACAATAAAGCGTCAATACCAAACCAGTGAAAGAAAGCGAATGGGGGGGGGGGGGGGGGGGGGGGGGGAACGCGTACAAAATAACCAAATTGCCACTTTGGGGCGTGGAGAGGATCACTAAAAAGTTAGTTATATAGTA
>WSUE01000401.1:0-25346 GCA_019633535.1 Tulasnella sp. JGI-2019a
ACCAATGCTAACTTCCTATCCAATTAGCAGCTCCTATTGCTGTGTGGTGAATGATCACCAAGTGGTTAAACTCTTAGGGGGTGCTTCTTGATGTGTGGGAACTGGGCTTTGCCTGGACACTTGCTTCTTGGCACACATGTAGAACTTGAACATTACCCTGTTTAACAGTGACTTCCTCTCTGCACATGTAGATATTTGGGCATGTTGAAATGTTGCCTTTTCAAGGCATGCAGGTAGAATGAACAAACATAACAAATGTTGACTTAGGGACTTTGCATGTTTTGCAAGGTTGAAAGTAAACCAGTGGGCACTTGCTTGGTGTGAAGTCACATAGGACAAATATAGGCAATGAGGGCAAATACATTATGACATCATGCAGAATACTCAGAGCATACATGCTAAGAGTTCTGAGAGTAAAGGGAAGATAAAAGGTACAAGAGGCAAAGTGAGGAACAATCCTCCTCACTTTGCTACTACTTAAGCAAAGCTCCAAGCCTGACTCATAATGTACAGTAAGCAGGACACATATCACTAAGCCATAGAAGATCTCAGTCAGCAAGAAGAAGAGAATAGAATAGAACAATCGTGCTGTGCATCCCCACACAGATACATCAGGTTCCTGTACACTGCCTGCCATGTGCCTCCCAGGCACCACTCTGTGTTCTCTGCTCTGCTTGTCAAGCCACTTCCCATGGGTCATGACATCAGCCCCCTTTAAAAGTGTCATAGAGGAGCAATCAGTTGTTGTGATGAGTACAATGCCAATGTGGAAGTGGGTGGTTGGTCAGCAATGCTGCTCCTGGGTATAATTGATGGAACTCTGATACTGCAAAAGCACTGTTCTCCAGGTTCTCCACCAGTTCCCAAGAGTTTTCTTCTTCACTGTAGTTGACCCATTTGATGAGGTACTGCAACTGTTGATTTTGCCATCATGAGTTGATGACCTGTTTGACCTCATAGTGCTCTTCTCTGTCCACAACCACTGGTGGTAATGGCTCAACCTCTCATCCCTTGATTGTGTCCTTCTTGACTTTGGTGAGGAGGGCAACATGGAAGACATTGTGGATTTTTATTGTGGTGGGGAGCTTAAGGTGGTATGTGTGGGAGGAGATTGTTTTGGTGATAGGGTACAGACCAAGCCACTTTGCTGTGAGCTTTGTTGACAGTCAGTCCATTTTGATATGTGTTGCTTCTAGCCATACTTTTTCTCCTACTTCGAACCTTGGCAACTCTGCATGGTTCCAGTTGTAACTGCACATGTGTCATTCCTGCACCATCCTCATTGCCACTTTGAGTTCTTCTTGGATGGCTGTGAGTTGATTAACAGTTTCCTCCACTCCAGGGGATGACTGTGTTACAGATGGGTTCATGGTGAATGTCAGATGGTACCCATAATTGGTGAAGAAGGGAGAGGCATCAATCAATCAATGATGGGTGTTGTTGTACAAAAACTCCACCATTGCCACTAGTTCTGCCCAGTCGTCCTGCTGATGTGTCATGAAGACCTGTAGGTACTGTTCCACCACCACATTCGTGCACTCTGTCTGTCCATCTGTCTGTGGTCAATATGTTGTCAAGTAAGTGGGGTTGATTCCCAGTGCCTCATAGACTCTCTTGACCAGTTTGGATGCAAACTGTGTCCCTCTGTCCAATACCATATTCACTAGCATCCTGTGCAACCTCCATATGTTGTCAATTAGTAGTTGAACTGTCCCCTCTGCCATTACTGTCTTTGTCATGGGTATGAAGTGTGCCATTTTTGTGAGGCAGTCAATGATGACGAATATTGAATCGAATCCCTTTGATGGTGGCAAGTCTGTGATGAAATCATAGGATATAAATTGCCAGGGACCTTTGGGTACAGGTAGTGGTTTCAGATGCCTGTGTTCCATCAAGTGTCAGTTCTTTGTTTATTGACACTTGTCACAGGCTTTGACATATTGATTGATGTATGCCTTCAGCCCTGGCCAATAGTACCCTCTTGACACTAACTCCAGTGTTGCTGCTTCTCCCCTGTGCCCTGCAATCATGGAGTCATGGTATAGCTCCAATATTCCCTTCTTCAGCTTGTCATCTGCCAGCACATAGATCCTCCCTTGCCAGAACAGGATCCCTTCCTCCATTGCATACTCCTCAAATTTCTTCTTCATCTCTGCACTTGTTGAGGTCAGATCAGCATTGAAGTATGCCAGGATGGGTGTTAGCACATTGTTGTGTCAAATGATCTCCTTGATCTGCTCCAGGAGTTCTGCATCAGACTGGTACATTGCTGTGAGTTCTGCAAAGTTTTTGGGTTTTAAGATTCTTTGCAGTTCACCATTATCCCCCTCCAACATCCAATGATCTGATCTTCAAGAGAGTGTGTCTGGTTTGGCTGATTGGTGCCCTGGATGATAGGTGATGTTGAAGTTGTAATGGGATAGGAGGTCTGCCCATCATGCTTGTCACCAATTCATGATCTTTGCATCTTTGAAGAATTCTAAGTTTTTGTGGTTGGTGATGATGTGGATGTGGTCTTCAGTTCCCTGCAGGTACTGTCACCAGTGTTCAAGTGCCTTGACTATCACTAGCATCTCCTTGTCATAGATGTCATAGTTGTGTTCAGCTGGTAGCATCAATTTCAAGAGGAATGCTACTGGATGTTCACATGTGTCTTCCTGCTTTTGTGATAGGATTGCTCCATACACATAATCTGATGCATCTGTTTCTGCTGTGTAGGGGCATTCTGGGTTCGTGTGGGCCAATACTGGTGCTGAGGTGACTGCTTCTTTTAACACATCAAAACTCTCCTGCTGTTTAGATCCCCACTCAAATACCACTCCTTTCTTCTCCAGATTGTGCAGTGGCCTCACCAACTTCGAGAATCCATTGATGAATTGTTGATAGAAGTTGAGGAACCCTAGGAATGACTGCATCTCAGTTACTGTCCTAGGCTCCTTCCATTCCTTGATTGCCTCCACCTTCCATTGATCCATCTTGAATCCATCCTTGTTGATATGCACTCCTAGCCACTCTGTTTCATCCATGTGGAATGTACACTTTTGCACTCAGCAGTACAACTTGTACTCCCTAAACCTTTCCAGGATCTTCCTGTTTGTTTTGATGTGTGTAGGGAGGTTATTGGCAAAGGAGATCATGTCATCTAGGTAGTTGGTTGCATCAACATCCAAGATGGGTGCTAGTACTTCATTCATCATCTGTTGGAATACAGCTGGTGCATTACAAAGGCCAAAGTGCATGACCTTGAATTCAAAGAGCCCCCATCATGTTCTGAATGCCATCTTCCATTTGTCTCTGGGCTTGATCTGTATGAGGTTGTAACCATTCTGCAGGTCAAACTTGGAGAATACCATTGATCCTCTTATGTGGTCCATGATCTCGTCCATGTGTGGGAGGGGGTACTGGTCCTTAACAGTGATCACATTGATTTTCTGCCAGTCAATGACAAGCCTCTTCTTGGAGTCTTTCTTGGGGATGAAGAAGCAAGGCGATGCTACCAGTGACTTGGATGGTTGGATAAATCCTTTGGCCAACATCTTGTTGAGCCATACTCTCATCTCCTTGTTCTCCATGTCTGACATTGGGTAGAGGCCTGCCAGTTTTGGGAGTGTCACACCTGGTATGAAGTCAATGCTAATATCATGTTTACTGTGGTCTGGGAGGGTGTCTGATTTAGTGTCATCAAAGATGTCCAGTAGGTCATGGTAGACTTCTGGCATGATCTTGTCAGCTGGTTTCTCCTCTTCCACATGTTTGGCCACAATTTGTGCTGATAGGTTCTTCAGCTTCGGTTCCTCAATGCTTGCTGCCACATACACAATTACTTCCTGCTGCCATTCTGTTGGGCACACCCAGCATGATAGGGGCACTCCATCCACTCTCACTCCTTCACACCCATTACACAGTCTTGATCCCATTCTAGGCTGGCTGCATCCTTCTTCAATCATGTTGATAACCTCTGCCTCTTCTTTGTCATCATGCTTATGGGTTGTCAACACCAGTGTCTCCCACTGTCCTTCTTCTTCAGCCATGATGACTGTCTGTTCTTCTTCTTCCAAGCACTTCATCTTGCAGTGCATACTCTTGAAATCAATCTGGTTCTCAACCCAGTCAATCCTTGGGTTGTGAGTTTGTAACCACAAGATACTGAGGACTGCTGTGTATTGTCCTGTCAGTGCTATGTCAAATGTGATCTTCTCAGTGTGATGTCCAATGTGCATAGTTGCCTCTACCACTTGGTCTGTGACTCTGAGTGATCTTCCATTGATGTCTCTTATTGGCATGGGGAATTTGCATTTCTTGGTTTTAATGTCGTGTTTCTCCACATAACAATGATTGATGAAAGTGTAGGTTGCTCCTGAGTTGATCAGGAGTAAGGGGAAGGTTGTGACATTTGTTTCAAGTTCTGCTCATACTTTCAGGTGCATGCCAATTTCATCAGAATGAGTGGAATTGAGAGTTGCATGGGTACATAACAGGGTATCCAAAACTGCTGCCCTCAAGGGCACAACTTTCTTTGAGGGGTTTACTAAAAATCCGCCTTCAACTTCTTTTTCTTCTTCTCCAACTTGTTGCCTGAGTCGGATTCCTCATCACAGTCTTCTTTGGCTGTTGCAGCTACCTGTGCTTTGACTCTGCACATTGCTGCCCTATGTCCCTTTCTTCTGCATTTGAAGCAAGTGCCTGCCTTCATGCACTTCTCCCTTTCTTCCTTGGTCAGGAACCCTCTGCCTGTCAACAGGTCCATAGGTCCCAAACCATCTCTGTCCCCTCCCATGGCTGCTGATGGTGCTGGTGCAAACATGCCAGTTGACAGGTTTCAGGGACATAGAGGTTTCCAGCCCAAGTTCTTCTTTTCTTGATTGCACTGATGATGATGGTTATTGATCTTGACTGTCAGGGTGATTAGTTCATCCATTGTGGTGGGTTCAGCATGCAAGACCATGTCATCCTTGATGTGGTCCTTCAGTCCCACATAGAATGTCTGCATCAACTGCATTTGTTCCATCCATCTGAGGATTGATACCAACTCCCTAAAGTCCAAGGCATACTCCACTGTTGACCCCTTCTGCCTCAGCTGCATCAGCTTATTGGCTGCTGTCCACTTCTCATTGGGGTTGTAGAATGCCTGTTTAAACTCTCACTTGAATTCCACCCAGTTAGTTGATCTTAGCAAGGGTGGTTGACTTGGCACAAGCACTTCCTGGGAGATGGGCTGGGCCCACTTTGCTGCTCAGTTGATCATCTTGAGGAGCACCCATTGAATTTTGCACTCATCTGTGGGGAAGTCATTGGGTCTTAGTTGAAAATACAATGCTGAGTTTTGGAGGAATGTGCATGCTGCCAGTCCTCAATCTCCCTTGAACACATCCAGGCTGTCAGCTTTCAGGTCTCCTCTTGCCACCTGTAACTGCTGAGGGGTGATGTTTATGATAGGCACTGCCACTTGTATGATAGGTTGCAGTGCATTCTGCATGTTGCCATGCAGTTGCACAATGAGCATATTCTGGCTGTTGATCATCATTTGTTGTTGTTGCATTTGTTCTTGCAGTTGCCACATCATTTGGATTAGCAGGGCAGGTCCTGCTTGTTCAACATTAATTTCTTCTTCTGGTTGTCCTTGTAGTTGTTGCAGATGTACTGGTTCTGTGCCAAATAAGTCTTGGTCCATTCCTAACATTCTTGTTCTGGTAGAGTGAGTTACATATTATAGACTTTGCCTAATGTCATGACTCAGTGTCTGGTCATGTCTTATCATGCAGCAGGGGACATTGTAAGTTGCTCTTCATCTGCCATCTTTAACCATGAGGTGGTTGTCTGTGACTTCATGCAGAATACTCAGAGTGTGTGCACTAAGAGTTCTGAGAGTAAAGGGAAGATGAAAGGTACAAGAGGTGAAGTGAGGAACAATCCTCCTCACTTCACTACAACTTAAGCAAAGCTCCAAGCCTGACTCATAACATACAGTAAGTGGGACACATATCACTAAGCCATAGAAGATCTCAGTCAGCAAGAAGAAGAGAATAGAATAGAACAATCACACTGCACATCCCCACACAGATGCATCAGGTTCCTGTACACTGCCTGCCATGTGCCTCCCAGGCACCACTCTGTGTTCTCCACTCTGCTTGTCAAGCCACTTCCTGTGGGTCATGACATTTTCCCATATTGATTCTCTATCTTGTTTGTTCCCTACATATCCTCCAAGGACTTGTAGGGATTTTGTGTCTTCAATAATCTTTATGTTATTGGGAAGAGTCCCTCTTGTGTCAGGGATTCCTTGGCACCATCTTCTGACTCCTTGGAGTGATCTTGTCTCAACAACATCATTTCAGTGGTCCCCATAATATATGTGATAGTTTATGGTGGTGACTATCTTAACATGGAATCAACTCCATCATTCCCAGGCTGTGTTTTGGCACTCTGTCCCAACATTGATTTCCAATCTATGAAGAGTTAGGCCACACCTGGTGAAGCTTCTGATTATTTTTTATCTGGAATCTTTTAAGCCAGATAAGCCTTATGGATGTCACATTGCAGGGTTAAAGGGAGCACACTTGTTTAGGGGTTGACGCTAGGTTTCAACTTAGTCACTGTCTCGCAAACAGAGAGAGAGTTATGTATATGCTCTAGAAAGGCATAATTTACTTCTTGCTGACTTTGGTGAATTAGGGTACAGCAAGGGGGCCGAAAGATGCTTTCATGGGCGAAGCCATTCTGTCCCGTTGACGCCCGCACCTATCTACTCGGCATATAGGACACCCGGATCCTTGCGGGCCTGCGCTCAACTTGATTTGCGCCAAGCCCATCTGCCCCAGAGGAGCACGCTAAATGTCCGATGTTACGTGCAACAATCCTCCGCGGGGCCGGTACGGCTCGCCTCCTCTATAGTCTCGCAACGAGCGTGATGACATGCTTTTTCCGGCCGGCCCGCCAAGCGTCTTGGTTCCTGCCCAGAAATGCGCTATATAGCTGCGGTCTGCGCAGATCTGCAGGTCCTGTGTGCATTTCCTCTGCAATATGCGTGTTTCAACTGCTCTCTTCGCACTCGGTTCTGCTCTCTATTTTCGTCAGGCAGTCGGGCATGGTGTCGTTACGACCCCAAAACCTCGTGTGGTTCGTAAGCATTATTCTTGATGGACCTTGTTTTGACAATGACGATCACTTTCCTAGGTCGGGACTGCCGTCGCCACAGCTTGCGGCCCTGCTGTCTCCACTAAGCTAGCCTCTGGTGAGCATGAGACCCTCGTGCAACCTTTAAGCTTAGGCTCCTCACTTCCACCTTGCTCCCAATCAAGACATTTATGGCCCAGTGCGTCCATCATTTACCTCATCTAACCAGACCGCGGGCTCTTATCCTTCAGTCACCCCTAGATCGAGAATTCCAAAGCTGCGATTAGCACAGGATATAACGCTACTGCTTGTCATCTTTTCTTCTGCCGAGGCTACCAGGTACATACAGCATCTTTCTTGCTCGTTATGGAGTACGTGGAATCATACTGACACATCCTGAATACAGTATAGCGATAATGCGGTAAACACGCGCGTCTACCCATCAGGGACAGTGGTCAATATGAAAATAGATATCGAGGCGCATCATACTGGCTACGCTGTAAGTAGTTCACGGCCACGTACGATAGTGCTCGTGGCACTTGGTGATCCGCTCACTCTACTATTCTTCTTCACCATGCCTTCTTAGAACGTTTCCGTTGTAAGTTCTATAGTACCTATTCGTTAGAGCGGCTGAAACGAGCTCTTCGCATGATACTTAGGTTGACCTCGTCAAACAAACCACGATCGGCACGCCACTTATCAACTGGCCCGTATACGCAAACAGCTCAGTTCTCCCAGCAGATTGGCCCAAGAACCAAAGTGGGTTATACTCACGCTATCAAGCGTATCAAATTTCCTGTTGGCTGAGTGAGACTGGTCTTTATTATCCTTAGCTGACTTCAACGTGACTATCCCTGATCTTGGGACGAAGTGTGCGACGGGAGGGTTATGCGGGATACAGTGGTGGTGGCTTGGAGTAGGCACTCAGACCTACGAGAGCTGTGTCGACTTCACGCAGTGATTGAAGATGAATATTGAGCAGAATATATGTTCATTCTTAGGAAGGTCAGAACAAAGTCGCGTTGGGGTAGTTTGCATTCAAACAATCGGTAATTTACAGACTGAAAGTGGAGAAAAGGTGGGATATTGATATTGCACCATAAGCATATTGTCGATCTTTTACGTTCAGATTGTAGAAGGGAGATATAGTATTGGATAGTTGGTTTGTCACATTCCGTTGGATCGAAGCTCCAACTTTTAAAAGTCCTCGTAACGAGGTTCGCTGGCTGCGTAGAATCACCGTCCAACTCCTCCTTAGAGAAGCTGTAGTTGCCTTCCCAGACACGGATCGAAGGCCCCCGTTCCCACGATCTAGACATTGCTGACTTCAACCCTAAAAAGTTGTCACCATGGTACGTACACATTCGAGATATCTTAAATGACAACGACATCTTCATTTCGAGTCCCATAATTCCTGTAGCTACCTTTATCTCTGCTCAATGCAGCACAGAATAAGCCCATGGTTAGTCACCTACCCCCTTGCACGTGTCTACAGCTCCTCAAGTCCTGACCCTTTTGCTTTGACTCCGCCTTCACATAAATGATGTTATGATCAGTTGGTCGAACTCAAGAATGGCGAAACCTTCAACGGTCACTTGGTGAATTGTGACAACTTCATGAACGTGACGTTGCGGGAGGTGTACCAGACAAGCCCAGAGGGTGATCGGTTCTGGAAGTTGAAGGAGTGCTATATCCGTGGAAGTACAGTAAGCTTCTCCATACTCGGTGGGGCTACTCTTTGCATCTACTAACCACTGTCCCGGGGTTTGGGTGTTTTAGATCAAGTATCTCCGTGTCCCTGACGCGCTATTGGATGCTGTGAAGGAGGAGCAGGCCAAGGCTCGTGATGCTAGTAGGGGTGCCAGAGGAGGCACTTTCACCAGAGGCGCGAGAGGGGGTAGAGGCGATAGTCATGGTGCACGAGGTATGTATCTCCCTTCAGGCATGTGTGCAGCCGACCTGATTTTTGGTTGACCTAATAGGTGCAAATCGTGGTGGAGGCCGTGGTGGCGCACCGGAGAGAGGAGGAGGACGAGGCGGTCGTGGAAGAGGCCGTGCTTCGTAAGATCGCGCGTTCTGCTGATTGAGAGGGAGCCTGGGTCGCTGTCTGGTTATCATGATACTGTCCGTATTAGTGGCAAGATTGATACCATGATTCGTTGAAAACTGTAGGGTCTGACTTGAAGACCTGATTTGCTCGGACCATTTTTTGATTCTTGCCTCTTCCGTGCACACTTTGCTGCCCAAAATCAACGATAGAGAGCTATCAAAGCTTTATCACATACTCCTATCATACACCAAGGGCACCGTCCCCGAGGCTCGCCCAGCATAAATATCTCACTAATCACCTGAATCCATTAACCTCCTTTGATGATCTCGACGCCAGTGACTCCGTCAACCGAGCGGGGAGGGGTTGATACAGCCGTCCCATTATTTACCTTTTCATCACCGCACCCACAATCGTACGTCGCGTCTAAGGTCATGCAATCAAACTCCGGCTTCTTCAGTCGTTCGTTGACCTGATTGTGGACGTAGCATAACCTATATATGTAGCGTGAAAATATTAATGGGAAGTGTCTTACAAGACTAAGGGGGAAAGGAAGAGAATAACACAGACCATAAAGAGGCGCTCTTTCTTGATGATGTCTGATACCCCAAATCACAAACCAAGTTCAGCAAGAAGGCGTAATTCGTCCCGTTGAATAGGAGCGGGGAGTGGAGGGTTCTAGCTACTCACTTGTGGGGGATACTTCTTCAAGAGTTCTTGGAATTCTGCTGCGCATTCACCGCTACATTACATATCAGGGAATTCGACAAGAGTCAATCACTCAAAGTATGTGTTAAATCCAACGGAGAGCTAACTTACCAAGGATATAATCTTGATAAAAGGTGAAAGTACGATTCTAATGCATGTCGCTCGTCCTGCGTTGGTGTCTGGAATCCAAAAGGTGTCAGTCTCTCCACCGTGGCAATGAAACGACTGCTTTACCTCCGGGAACCGAAGTGTCATTGTATGTCTAATCCGCCACTTCAAATGTAAGAACCAGAGAGATACACAGATGATAACGTGGCAGACTTACAGAAGCTTCCAGGTCGCCCGACCCAACTCCGCCTTGGCTGTGGCATTCGCAAGCTTCGGCATGATGACGTTACCCTTGACAGCTGCTGTTGTCGCAATATCATGGCTGCCTTGAACACCACCTTCCCCAAATGCGTGGGAGGACATTGGGTCAAAGTATACGCGCATTGGTGGATGAAGTACGACGACTGATGTGATCAACTGCGGTTGCCAAGAGGGGCTTAGCGCGATTTGGCAGAGCGAAAGCAGGATGAGGACATACAATTACTCCCAATGCGACAGCCATGAAGAGCCTTGAGAATCGGGATGACATTTTAAAGTGGAAGGATCCAAATCGGATGGCAACGGCTTGAAATGGAACACGTTCTGCATAGGCGTGGGAGAGTGGTGTTCGGAGGCTGGTGAAGCCAAGGCGCGCTTGTGCCGAAATTTCTGTTCCATGACACGACAGGCCGTACTACGCCTCGCCAGACGGATAACTAGTCAGGTTTCAGGTTCTCGTCACTTTCCATTGCCTTTAGGACTTGCACAATGTCGGAGGAGGTCGACAGCGGTACAAGTTCAAACGACACCATCCACCCTCCCTTCATACAATGACATCGATATCACCCCTTACTTTGACCGATGTTCATCTTTTAGTGGCGCTTCGCATGGCTTGGGGCCCGCTACGGGTCTCTTTGGACAACCAGAACTTGCCTCCCCCGCCAATTTCGTTCAACTTGCCCAGCGAACCGCGAACAGGGCACAACTCCTAGTCGACCGGATCAAACGATCTTCAAACTCTCGATCCGAGACGTTCAAAGTGGTGAAGAACTTTGATCGCCTGAGCGACATGCTCTGCGGAGTGATAGACGCTGCCGAGTTAGTCAGACACTCACATCCGCAAAAGGCGTGGATCGACGCCGCTCATGAGGTCTACGAGTCGATGTGTTCATTCATGAACACCCTAAACACGGATGTTGATTTATACGAGGTGAGATTATAATGGAATGTATATTCCTCGTAACAGGTTCTAATATAGCTCAGGTGCTTCGAGCAGTTATGCAAGACCAAGATGTAGCCTCGACGTTCAGCTATGAACAGAGACAGACGGCGCTCATTTTTATCCGAGACTTTGAGCGATCTGGCATACATCTCCCACCAGAATCAAGATCCACCTTCGTGGCGTTATCTGACCAGGTGAACATCCTCTCACGGACGTTCTCAACTCCGAGCTCAAGGAAGTCTCTGTACGTGCGGAGGACGGAGCTTGATGGGATGCCTCCTAGGGTGATACAGAACCTCGCTCGACAATCTTCCTTCACGGGGAAGCTGCGCGTCATCCCGGGATCCTGGGAGGCGTTAACTATCAACAAATACTCGCCGAACGAAGACCTTCGGCACCGGTTGCACGTTGCCGAGATGCAACCAGATCCGTCTAAAGTGGAGGCATTAGATGACCTTCTGAAGGTACGGGACCAACTCGCGCGACTAGTAGGCAGGCCAAGCTTCGGGGAATGGTCACTGGACAATAAGATGGCCAAGAGCGCAGGTGCAAACTCGAGGCCTGCTTTTCCTTGAGTGGACATAATTCTAATGTTGTATGTCCTTGTATTAGATGACGTCCTTCACTTCCTGACAGCGTTGGAAACCCACGAACGGCCGTTGGCCCTCCATGCACTTGATGCCCTCGCCCGAGCGAAGCAATCCCATCTCAACTTACCCGATCCGCCGAGCCTCAACGCATGGGACCGCGATTTCTACCTAAATCGCATTCAAGTCGAGGCAAACAGCGGCGTTAACAAAGCTGTGTCGGAGCCACTCTTCGCGGCGGGTAGCGCTTTCCAAGCTCTATCGCGTCTATTCACTCACATATATGGCATGCGTCTCGAGCCCCGAGATCCTCAACCGGGCGAAGTATGGCATCCAGATGTTAAACGGTTGGATGTTGTAGATGAGAGTGAAGGGCTCGTTGGAGTCATTTACGTCGACCTGTGGGCGCGGAGAGGGAAGCACAGTGGAGCGGCGCATTACACCGTCCGATGCTCAAGGAGGGTGGACGACGATGACGCCGACACCGACTTCCTCTCGTCCTCCAACGTTGGTGATGAACTAAGAGCGACTGGTCAAGCAGAGATTATGCAGCAATTGGGACCACTTTCGCGGAGTGGGAAAAGCGTATACCAGCTCCCCATCGCCGCATTGGTGTGTGAGTTTGTTCCGCCAGCAGACGCGAAGATGCCTACTGGTCTGGCGTGGGGTGAGGTCAAGACCCTGTTCCACGAAATGGGACATGCCATGCACTGTGAGTCAAGCTAGACTCCATCTCAATGGTATAAAATGGCTAAACGAAGGAATCCATTGTTTATTAGCCATGATCGCCCGCACAGAGTACCAGAATGTCTCTGGCACGCGATGTTCCACTGACTTCGTCGAACTGCCTTCGACGCTCATGGAGAAGTTCCTCGCCTCGCCTGCCGTACTCGGCCTCTTCCCATCAACCCCAGCTTCTCCGATCCCGTCCTACGCCCATCTCCAAGCTTACCTCGCGCGTTCTAACAGCCTCCCCGCGGTCGAGACACACACCCACATTCTTATGGCCATCCTCGACCAAGTCTACCACTCGCACCTCGCATCATCCCCCTCATTCTCCTCGACATCTGAACTACACAAGCTAGAGGCTCGGCTCGGCCTGTTCCCTCCCATCCCTGGCACAGCATGGCAGACGAACTTCACGCATCTAGATGGGTACGGCGCGACATACTACACATACTTGTTCTGCCGCGCCATCGCCAGAAAAGTATGGAAGACGCAGTTCCAGGCGGATCCGCTGAATCGAGAGAAGGGAGAAAGATATAAGCGAGAGGTGTTGAAGTATGGCGGGGGGAAGGATCCTTGGGAGATGGTTGCCACCCTGTTGGACGTACCGGAGATAGCTGCTGGGGACAGGGAGGCAATGGAGATCGTCGGAAGATGGGGTGTGGAGCAATAGAGGTACAATTAGACCCTGGACCCCCCGAGACTTGTATCTCAGTTGCGAAGTGACTTCAAGCGAGTTCACTCCTTATCAATATTATTCGCCGCTGTCCCCGTAATACCATTAACGCCTGCCATACTTTCTCCGGTTCCGGGGCGTCTTAATAATTGGGAAGCCAAGGGCTTACGATCTCAACAAGACAAAATACATCTACAACCCCGGGTGTAGAAACTACCTCTTTCACTCGACATCCTTGCATCTGGTGTCAGGATTGGGCACCGCATGATCTGGCTACAAGCCGCGCTATCGAATCAGCCGAAGGATATCTATGTT
This sequence comes from Tulasnella sp. JGI-2019a, assembly GCA_019633535.1. Classification (NCBI taxonomy): domain Eukaryota; kingdom Fungi; phylum Basidiomycota; class Agaricomycetes; order Cantharellales; family Tulasnellaceae; species Tulasnella sp. JGI-2019a. The sequence goes on from WSUE01000401.1 coordinate 13,482, forward strand.
GGACGTTGCGCTTTATATCATAGAGATTGTGCATTTTATAATAACTACGCGGCGAAAGAAACCAACAACATTATGAGAGAAAAGGAGCGATGATTTCTATGGCACAGATGCGATACGGAAAAGTCAGAGTAAAGATATACAAACAACAAAAGAGATTTTTATAATCTATTTCCCAAACCGGTTGTGGGGAGGTGGAGGTTTTCCCCCGATCTGGAGGCGATTCGAAAGTATAGTTTTGTTTTTGGGAAGAGAGTCACCGTCAAGGGGTTGACGAGGAGACTCACGGCTTCCACATCTTCGTTTGGATGAAAGATATCAACTGCTCGTCTGACATGGCGCGTAGCACCTTCGCTTGGTCGACACCCTAAATACACAGCCGATTTTAGTTTCCATGGGGCTATAAGTGAAGGAGAGGGAAGACGCACAGCTTTCTGGGCGGTCCTGATGACCTTCAAAGCGACCAACGCGCTGATCTCCCTGATACGGGTGATACGGGGGTACATGAGCTCGTGGGCCTGCTCGTCAGGAGTAAGCGACTCCGACACGGCAATAGCGGAAGCCTCAATCATCGAATCCGTCACAGAGGTCGCCTGCGCGAGGAGAGAGCCAAGGCCGATACCAGGGAAGACGAACCTATCAATACGGCAAGTAAAATGAATCCAAACTCAGTCAAGCTTGATTGCGGTGGATTGGGAGACTACCACGTACATGTTGTTGCCTTGGCCAGGTTCCAAGAGCTTGTCGCCGTACTGGATGTTCTTGTAAGGGGATCCCGACGAGAACAAGACCTTGCCATCCGTCCACTTGACCGCATCGCTAAAGTCCAACTCGCACATGGTCAAAGGGTTGGACAAGGGGAAGATGATTGGTCGGGGGTTGTTGGCGAGCATGGCCTTGACAACCGACTCGTTGAAGGCGCCCTATCGGTATGCACATATTTTAAGAAGGGGAACTTTGGCTAAAAAGACATGAAGATAACTCACGTGGATGGTGCTCAATCCGAGGAGGGCAGTGGGCTTCACGAGGTCGATGATCTCTACCAGGTCTTTCACTGGTGGGCCAGTGTAGTCTCGTCGTGCAAAGACTGTATGATGACAAAGTCGTTAGTCTACGCATCCTTCGAATAAAATCAAGGTAGGCTCACACTTCTTGTGCTCTGCAAGGTTCTTCCTGTCAGCCGTGATCAGTCCCTGGGAGTCGACGGTCCAGATGCACTCCCGAGCCTGATCTTCGGTGAGACCTTGCAACTTGAAGAAGCTCATGAGCTGCTGAGCAACACCGACGCCAGCCGATCCTGCACCGAAGAACAGGATACGATGTTCGGAGAGGGGCCTGCCAGACGCGGCACTGGAAAGCTTGGCCGCATTGATGAAACCGCTAAACACCATCTCGTTAGCTTAGAGACTCGTCATTAAAACAATGGGAATGGGTCTGAGGACTCACCCAAGAACGACGGCGCCGGTACCCTGAATGTCGTCGTTGAAGACGGGGTACTGGTTCCGGAAGCGCGCAAGGTACTTGAACGCGTTGTCCGTGGAGAAATCCTCAAATTGGACGAGGAGCTTGGGGAAGTGGACGGACATCTCCATCATGAACTCGTCCATAAATTCTTGCATCTGATTACAAACGGATGGGTCATTATTCGTAACGGTCGACAAAGATTCTTCATACCTCTTTGTCAGACACGCGCTTCTGCTGTCGGCCGAGGTAAAGAGGGTCAGCGAGGAACTTCTCGTTGTTCGTGCCGAGGTCGAGGCAGATGGGCAGGGTCGACGAGGGGCGAATACTAAGAACATGCAACCCAATGAGTTGTGTGGTCGACACGGTGGCAAAAGGGGAGCACGAACCCAGCACCGGCGACGTATAAACTAAGCTTGCCGATGGAGATTGGCATGCCATTCACACCAAGATCTCCGAGACCGAGGATACGCGAGCCATCGGTAACGACGCTGATACGGGCCTCTTCGCGACGCGGCCAGCTTCGGAGGATGCTTCCGATGCGACCCTTGTCCTCGATGGATATGAAGAGCCCATCGGGTCTGTTCGGATAAGAGTCAGTGATGCCCGGCTATGATCGGGTGAAAGGATATCACGCACCTCCGGTAAATGTGGCTGAAATTCAAGCACGCGTCTCCGACGGTCGGGGTGTATAGCACAGGGATGACTTCCTATTCACGTGAGGTATGCATCGTCGGTCACGGCAGGGTAAGGGATAGGGGGCATGAGGCTTGATCGATAGGCAGACGACCAATGATAAGGACTTACCGTCGTGTTGCCCATCGTCACGCGATAGAAAAGGTCCTCGTCCTGATCTTTGAGCTGCATCATGAACACATACTTCTCAAGCATAGAGTCCTTGGAACGCAGTTGCAATAAGGCACGATCGAGGGGCGACACAGTGTTGAAACGCGGGGGTAGGAGCCCATGTGCGAGTTCAGGACGGGCTAAAGGAGTATGACAGGTGGGGCGTGAACGCGGATCGACGGAGGTGGTGTTGGGGTGGACGAATAGCGATTTAGACATCAGGGATTTGGAGTAGGAAATTGGGTTGGGATGAGGAACCCAGGAGGTGATATTGCCCATTAGTTGTTATACGAGTTGGGGGGTAGAGGTTGAGTGAGGAGATAAGCATGATAAGGTAAAATAGAGTCGTCGGGTGTCAGACTTTTCGGACTTCGGATGCGACCGGGATTGAAAGAGAGGGCGAAAATGTGGTCGTACTTACGTTCAGGTGCAACTTTGAATTTGACCATGCGGCCATTGGCGTCATATGTAGGGGTGAGGACTCGAACGGGCATTGGTGCGTGCTTGGCGGCGAGGTGGCTTGCGGGAGGGATGTTAAGATTGGTAGGTTTGAGATTCGGAATGCGTGCGTGAATAGCGCTTACTAGGCGCGACGAGGTAGCCAAGATGAAGAGCCTATAGGCTTTTGTAGTAGGGAAGTCGGGGTAAGAGAGGTAGTAAGTGGTAGATCAGAGAGGTGAGGTGTGGCACGATTGAGATTTTTATGGGGTTCGTTATATAAGGTGACGAGTGGGTCTACCAAAACCCGTTGGGACCTGGGAGATGGTTACTGGACACAGAAAATCAGGTTTTTTCGCAAGGAGACTGCAAGTGACACGACATTTGCAACCGGCTGGGGTATGATCTGGGCCAGGGTCCCCAATGGTCCATTTTTTCATGCCGTTGCATTGCCGACCACCGACGCATATATCCAATGGGCTGAATGGACCATATGATTCGTTTCGATACGTCCAAGTGGAGTCAACCAGTCCGTAGCGAGCATCGAGCGTGTTCACGTGGAGACGTAAAAATGCGGAGGTCTCAGGATAGTGCCGTCAACCGCGGAGTACGGTCCAATCTCGCTATTGACTGAGCGGTCGTTGCCATGCACCTCGCCCCTTAGGCAGATCTACCATTCTTGGACGCGTTGTTTCTGCTGTCCTATGGAGTAGGAGGGGTTGGAGACATCCGGAATCCTACCAAAGCTCAGTTGCTTCACCAGCAACAATCGCTGGATACCGACTCGCACACAACCTCGATTAACGATACCAGTTGTGTATTAGCGGACTTCTATGCATTGTTGAGGTGATGGAGTTGGCTTCCTAATACCAATTCTCCACAATAGTATTCAGATGAAATGAGAACATCTGAATATTACCAACATTCTTAGAGATGGGCAGCATCCGAAGAAGTCGAAGGTATGCACCGTTAGTAACGAGAGTCAGAGGGTCGCAAGTGGCTTCAATTACCAAAACTAACATTTTCAGCATGGACACTAGAGAAACCGCATGGTTCATCTGCCTTTCTTCCCCCTCTTTGCGGCCGATGCACCACCACTCGGAGTTGACGACCTCGCTGGTGGGCCACTTACATCCTTCTCTGGCGGCAAAAGCATACCTTGTGTTGATCCAGCCCCCATACCCTCCTTCCCTTTCTTCCCTTTCCGACTACCACGTCCATGCCCAACTTCCATCCGATGACTCGTCCTTTCACGCTTTTTCAACCATCGCTCCGGATCTGGCATCGGCGTCAATCCGGGTATCACATGTTTCGGTATCCTAGCCTTTCGCGGTGCCTTTTGTTGCTGTTGCGCCGCGACAGTAGCAGCAGTGGGTAGAGCGGAGATCGCTGACGTCGAGGGTCCAGGGATATGCGGGGCGCCAGCATCCTCGAGGGCCGCTACGGAGATTTCCAACGTATTTAAAGCGGCCGCGTATCCACTCTGGAAGAAATCGAGGTGGGCTTGGGTTGCGTTGAGATTGGTGACGAGGTCAGCGTGCTCTTCGGTGTCCTACCGTCGCGGGGATGGGATGGCGGGGAGATCAGATCAGAGACACACGGAGGTAACCAAGGGAGAAGAGCAGATGATGACGGTGGTCGAGCGTAAGGAGTAAAGGGAACATGTCAATTTCATCTAATTAAGCCAAAATGGATGGAACGGAACGGACCTCGGGGCAGCTGTCAAGTAATGAGTTGTAGATCTCACGAGCGCCCTCATAATCCGCCTGACGATATTTCTAGAATCAGGATGAAAGATTGAGCCTTTTGCGTTTGGCAATCAAATGCTGGTGGACTCACAATTTGGGCTCCCAAATGCATCAAGGCGCGGCTGCTCTCCCCTCCATCCATCTCGTTCAACACTCCCAACGCCTCCGACTCTTTACGCAGCCAATACAATATATACGCCTTCTCAAACTGATGAGCCGGTTCCGATGCCTTATCCTCTTCCACGACTTTCAGCGCAGATTCACCTTGGTCCGTCTGGATGAGGAGGAAGAGCTTGGCCGCCAGTGCTTCCTTATCATGTGGATCCAGACGCAGTACTATGGAACCCCAAATACATCAGCACCTAAATCTCATAAAAAAACGCGGTGATGCGATATAACGCGGGTCTGCCAACTCACTCTTGTTACACGTCTTGATCGCGTTCTTGAAGTAACCGCCATCGATCTGCGCGCATAACGAGTTAAAATGTCGCTTGAGCTGTTCTGCGACTGCTTTCGGTGGTTTCGGTGTAGGTACCGCCTTCTGGTTCTGGTTCTGATGCTTCTTGGCTCCTGTTGGGGTAGACGACTCGCTCGTGGGTTTGGGAGGCATCAGAGTACACTGGGCGTGGCCCCAGGTGAGATTGAAATGCGTGCGTGCCTGAAGGCGAGTTGAAATTCACTTCTTTGCACGTGACCTCTCATTGCGTCGTGTGCTCTCTGGGCTACCACTGCATACCCTTGGGGGTCGGGAATCATACAAGTTTGGTAGAGGCTTCTCAGGAGATGCTAAGGTAATGAGAGCTTGTACCACTTTGACCCCATCGCCCATTATCTCTGCTTCTCCAGTCGGTCCCGTTGCTTCTTGACTTCTTCCAATCGAGTTAAAATTCTCTATGATAAGCCTTGGGAGGTCCAGCTTTCTCAGCAGTCGCTCAAGTCCAGTGCATATCGATCAGATTTTGACTTGAAGTGGGAATGGGAGCGCTCGTAGCACCAACACAAACCCATAATCCGCGAATAAATTCTCAAGGCCGGTAGCGATTAAGTGAGCCTGGGGGTTGTATCACTGTCATGAGGAAATTCGTTCCCCAACGCAATTATATCGCACTCTGGAAGAATTGCCTCTGGCCTCTTGCAAACTCGCGCATCTAGTGGAGGTATGGGTTCGAGGTAGTGTCGTTGTCAAACCCGCAATACTCCGAGTTCATATTTGCTATGGGGAGAACTGGTTTCAGATCATCCCGAAATATCAGACTTAATGGTCGAAATCCCTAACACAGCTATCTATTTACAGCCTTTCTACCTGGAGCAGTCAGTACCAATTAATGCTTAAGTTGAATAAATTTAAAACGGTGGTATGTAGACAATGACTGGTTCGGGTTGCATACACCGGTAGCTCTAACAATGAGGTGCAGGGCTTCGTTGTACAACTCAATAGCAATTGGAAGTCGTAGGCGTGTAAGGAGTGATAGATTAGTGTTAGCGGTGGACTGGTGCAGTTGATAATAGTGACAAAAACATAGGCAGTAGTGCCAAACTGAAAGGGTAGATACCGCATGGCGTGGCCGGCGCACCCCGCTCGGGTGCGATGATATTGGCTTGGAAGAATCAAATAGAGAAATTGGGACTTGGGCATCATGAACATCTGGAGATGAGATACCAAGGGGATTCAATTAATCTCTGCCTATTGTCTGCTGCTTTGTAATATTTTCCTTCCTTGACTGTAATGTGCACAGCTAACGTCATATTCAGAAAGAAGGAGGTGCAGATATATGAAATCCGCCTCGATGGATGCAGTTTGAGGCTGGGTGATATGAGGATCAAGCGGCAGCGAGCAAAGACAAAACGTTGATATACATGCCCGCAAAGCACAACACTCATATGTGTTAGAAAATAATGTAACTCCTGGATAGTGAGCCTAACTGTGAAATTTCAATACGGTGGCCTGAGGGTGAACTGTTACTGCCTGCCACCAGTCATTAAGGTGGACAGTAAAATCGCACTTGGGAGGATGGCATTAATATTTATTGCCCAAGGTTTCTAGACTTGACAGGTATTCGGGTTTGTATCTACTGGGATTTTGGTGGAACATCTGATGATGCATCCTTCCGGTGGGCTTTGCATCAAGTTGATCTGCGGAAATGCCAAATCGCGTACAGAAGGCTCCACTCCCTTACCGAAAGTGACACCGATAACATCTAATACTGAGATGGATTTAGAGCACATATGAAACTAAAGCAACCTCGGCATCTGCATGTGATGAGCATTGTATCTTGTGAGCACGGCAAATCACAATATATTCGAATAGTCAGGTGGATGAGAATGATACTAAGTATGGGACAATTTAAGCAACAGTGTGCATGGCTTGTAAACATCTATCAGCATCCAAATTCATCCCCAGTGCTTTGAACAGTGTCGCTGCTTGTGAGAATGTTACCCGCGCGTTCTTGTAGTCGCAATGCATCTGCTGGATGATTCCGAGGGCTTCCAGGCACTGGGTTGCACCGAAGCGATCACCGAGTTGTTTATAGATTTGATCTGCACCTTCATATGCCACTTGAGCCTGGTCGTATCGGCCCTGCAGTCGATGGATGTGCCCAAATGCTTGGAGACAGTCTGTGGAACGATGACGATCACCTAGCTCTCTGTATACTGCATCTGCACCCTGATACGCAGCCTGGGCCTCATCGTATCGGCCCTGCATCCTGTGGACATCCCCAAGTGACTCGAGGCAATTTGCGGAACCAGACCGATCGCCTAGCTCTCTGTATACTCGATCTGCACCCTGATACACCGCCTGAGCCTCATCGTATCGGCTTTGCATCCTGTGGACATCCCCAAGCGACTTGAGGCAATTTGCGGAACCAGACCGATCGCTTAGCTCTCTGTATACTCGATCTGCACCCTGAAACGCTGCCTGAGCCTCATCGTATCGGCTTTGCATCGTGTGGACATCCCCAAGCGACTTGAGGCAATATGCGGAACCAGACCGATCGCCTAGCTCTGTATACTCGATCTGCATCCTGATACGCCGTCTGAGCCTCATTGTACTGGCCCAAAGATCGCAAAAGGCAACCGAAAAGGTATACACTTGGAGCTAAGTGGCGGAGATCACCCTTCTGTCGACAAGCCTGTACCACATTCCAGATAACATCCAAGTGAGGTCGAATGCGACACTGATACCAACAGAAACGGATCGCAGCACCTATGGCGGCATCAAACCTGGTTTGAATCGCATCAGATAGTATCGCTTCCAGATTCGTTTCCTCGATGGACAAAGCTTGCGCATCCTTCGGAAAGTTTGGGTTGCCGAGCCGCGAGTTATGTTCAGTGACGAAGGCCGCATATGCGTCGTAGAGTGCGTCCTTGATATCATTCGAGGGTGGGTGGTGCTTCAAGACGTATGCTCGTATCGGTGAAAGAAGTTGGAGGGTCGGCGCATCCGAGTCGCTGTTTGTAAGCGTTGCTTGACGAAGTGTGGCCACAGCTGGGTCCAGGGGCCGAATGCTTGGAACCAGTTTCGGAAGTAGGGTGACGCTGGCCCCAGCGGGGAGCATAGCAATGGCTGATAGGAGGGTCAGCGCGGCCGGCACAGACCTCATAAGGTTGCTTTCAATCGACAGCCGAATCGAGATGTCGACACTCTTCGCCTTGTCTGTTCCGCGCCAGATATCCGTCCCCACTGCTCTGGTCTTCCATGTTTCTAGGAGGGTGCTGGGCCTCTCTCCGTTTCTCCCATGGCTCGCCATCAGCTTGATGGCTAGCGGCATATATGACAGCTCGCCAAGAAGCTCATCGAGCGAATCGTCGCTAGCGGCCTTGGGGTCAACGCTAAGGTAAAGGGCACGACCGGCATCCTTCTCCAGGACAGGAAGCGGATCGAGCAGGGGACTAGACCATGCGACGTCTGTTGAGGGTGGAAGATTGGATCGCATGGTGATCAGAATGGCGACGTGAGGTAAAGATGCCAGAGAGCACAAAATCTCCTCCACTTGAGTCCGTTCTCCGAGAATATCCCAAGGCGTCTCGAAATTGTCGAGGAGTAGCAAGATGGGTTCGTTGCTGGAGCGGAGGCGATCCATAACGTCTGCCATCCTATCGTTTGACGATTTCTTGATGTCGAGGCTCCTGGCGACGAGTTCGATGAAAAGTGCGGTAGATGCGGCCTGCTCGCAGCGAACGAAGAAGCGAGATTCGCCAAACCTCTCGGTAACAACGGAATGTTCCCTGACCGCCAAGAGGAGAGCGGTTTTACCGATCCCCCCTGGGCCGAGGATCGCCAAACGGGAGCCTTCCGGCGACGAGATACGATTAGCGATGTTGTTGACCTCCTCATCTCTTCCGTATAGCTTCAGCGGCCGGACGGGAAGTACGGAGGACGAGATCAATACACTATGAGTCAGGGCGAAGTCAGCATAGAAGCGACAGAGGCGTTAAGACAGAATGACAACCTCTCTTGGGCGTTGGGCCCTGCCGCGTGCTGGAAAGGGATTCATTAAAATAGTAAGCGCCTGGAGATTGAGATGGCATACCATATTCTCCACAGCTCCACAGATAATTCTCACGTCCGTGTGTATATCCCGAAGCCGGAGAGCATCTTGGATTCGACCTTCGACCTTCAAGCGTGCGTGGTCGGTAAATACATTCTCGAGATGATGGACATCCGACTGACCTGAAAAACGCCCATTGCCCAATTAATGTCGGCTGAATAACCCTTAATCCTCTGCCCGTTCTTCGTATGTAGAAGGCCAGCCTTGATGGAGCCTCCGAGTGTCTTGAGATCCGTTGATGTATTCATCTGTTCAACCCCTTCCAATACGACGTTGAGTTCCCTATCCGGCGTATGATTCAATGCTCGAACGTCAGAACGAGAGTGTACGGTAAGCTCACCTAGTTAGTCGTGTCACGCTCGCTCGAATATCTGGAGCAATTTCGTCGTCGTTCCTGCCATCGTAGGTTTTGGCTAGGACGAGAAGTAAGCTCAAGAGGCGTTCAATAAGCTGTTTCGTATCGTCACGGTTGGCCTTTACTCCCTACAAACATAGGACGTGAGTGGTTAGACGCCCATTGAGGTTTTCAGTAAAAGGGATGTCGATACTACTGACTTCCAGGATCGTGATTATCTGTGATGCCACCCCGATGGCCGCCTTCACACCTGGTGGGGCTATGATGTTGGCAACGGTGGATAGTACGTCAAGAGTGATCTTTGTACCGCCCACGACGTAAGGACCAGCGATCTTCCCCCGGTTCCAGAATGGCATGGCAAGATAAGGTGACGATGATCGTGGTGTATAGGTGAATCTGGAGGCTACGAAATGGTCAAGGGGGCTAGGAATGTAATTGAGGTACTAGTTGAGAAGGAGAGGCAGTCCCATTCGATATGTGCATGTTTCGTGAAGCAGGAAAAACACGTTGGCGTTGGGCAGCATGGGCGAGGCAGCAGGGTGGCTCAGATGAGGTGCCTGCTCGAGTCTCAATATGGCCCCTATGGAGAGTGCACCCAAACACGAGGCAGATGACCATGCAAGATACTTTGCAAGATGGGCATGGCAGCAAAACCGAATGAACGCAGTCGGAAGGAAATAAGTCTGAGCTCCGATTCTGATGCTTGACCAGATGAGGCGATCTCGTGGAGCAAGGACAGAGTTGGCGCAGAGAGCGTTAACGTGTTCACTATCGATATAGGCGCTGATGCGTTTTATGTAGGTTTTTGCAGATGCTATGCTTGTATTCCCCTTGCTTGTGAATGCGACCTTTGCGAAAGCTCGTCAGGAGAGCCAGGAGTGAGAAGAGGTGGATCTGCGAAACAACGGGTGTTCGCATATATGACTGTGTAGGAAATGAGGAATAAGGTGTGATCAGGCTATAAATAAATTGGCCACCTCGAACGCATCACACGCCAAGAACGCCATCGCTCAGTTACATCTTGGTGCCGCCTCACAGATGAGAGGGACAGGTTGCGAAAATGCTTGGCAGCGTCATTGGGGTAGGTGCCTGACCGAGTTTATTTCCAGCAGTCTGATAAGGCAAGGAAAGAACAACCCTGAGGTGATGGGTGCTCACACGTAGCACGCGTTGTGTCTACTGCCCGATACGGGAGGCATCCATGACTTGCTTCGCCAGCAAGACTCGCTGGGTACCGATTTGTCACACAACCTCGGTCAACGATACAGCCAGTTGTGTATTGACAGACTTATATGCATTGTCGAGGTAATGGAATAAGCTTCCTAATACCAGTTCTCCACGATACTCTTGAGATGAAATTAGAACGCTCTGGATATTACGAGTATTCTTAGAGATCGGCAGCAGCCAAAAACAGTTGAGGGTAGGCGGCGTTTAGTAACAATAGTCAGCGAGCCGTAAATGGCTTCAATCATCACAACCAACCTTCTCAGCACAGGCACCGGACGACCACATGCTTTATCTGCTTTCTTCTCCTCCTCTTTGCAAAACTCGCGTCACTACTCGGAGTTGCTGACCTGGCTAATGGTTCAACTTCCATCCTTCTCCGGCAGTAAAACCATTCCTTGCGTCGATCCAGCCTCCGTACCCTCATTCCATTTCTTCCCTTTCCGCCCACTACCCGTCCATTCCCAACTTCCATCCGATAACCCGTCCGTTCCCCCCCTTTTCAACCATCGCCCCGGATCTGGCGTCGGTGTCAACCCAGTATGACATGCTTCGATACCCTAGCCTATCGCAACCCCTTTGTTGTTGTTGTTGTTTTTTTTTTTGCGCCACAAGGGCAGGTAACGCGGGATCGCTGATGTCGATGTTACAGATAGTCCAAGGATGTGCGGGGCGCCAGTATCCTGGAGCGCCGCTACGGATATGTCCAAATTATTGGAAGCGGCTGCGTATCCGCTTTTTGGAAGAAATCAACGTGCGTTTTGAGTTCCGTTGAGATTAGTGACAAAGGTCAGCATCCACTTCGGTGTCGTACTGTCGCGGGGAGATGGCGTTCGGTGTAACCGGGTGAGAAAGGCAGATAACAGCGATTTGAACTGTAATGAGTAAAGGGGTAGAGCGGCATGTCAATATCCAATAAACCAAGAATGGATGAACGGAACGGAATGGACCTCGGGATAGCTGTCAGGTAATGAGTTGTAGATGTCACGGGTGCCCTCGTAGTCCACCAGACGATATTTCTAGACTCGCGATGAAAGATTTAGCCATTTGAAACGATTAAGAAATTAAATACCCGTTGACTTACAATTTGGGCTTCGAAATCCATCGAGGCGCGATTGCTTTCCCCTCCATCTCCTCCATCCATTTCGCCCAACAATCCCAACGGGGGCGGGGGGGGGGGGGGGGGGGGGGGGGGGGGGGGGGGGGGGGGGGGGGGGGGGGGGGCGGGGGGGGGGGGGGGGGGGGG
>WSUE01000402.1:8719-25094 GCA_019633535.1 Tulasnella sp. JGI-2019a
TTTGTGCTTGGATGTCTAAAGTATGACTGACTTGAAAGGTATCCATCGCCCAGTTGATGCGGATAGTATATTCTTTAATCTTCTGACCGTTCTCAAAATATAATAGACCACCTTTCATGAACCCCCGAATCGTCCCGGGATCCGTGGCCGCTTGCATCTCTTTAACCTCCTTCAGTATGACGTCTAGTTGCCTGTCAGTATACGGTCAGTTTTTCTGTGTGGATGTGTACAGGACCCAAATCCAGCTCACCCACTAAGCCGTTGCACGCTAGTCCTGATATCCACTGCGAGGTGATCATCGCTCGTGCCTCGATAGGAGTCAGATATCGCGATCAGCAAGCCCAAAAGACGTTCAACCAGCGTTTTCATGTCACCACGATTGGCTTTCACTCCCTGAGAAATACCAGGGTGTCAGGTGGCAAATTAATCAGTGCAGAATGAGTAGCGCTGACCTCGACAACGGTAATGATCTGAGAAAGCACACCAATGACGACGCCCACGCAAGGTGGTTTAATCAAGGCGGTAGCTTTGGAAAGGACATCGAGACTGATCTTTGTACCACCGACGATATATGGAGCCACAGTCTTGCCTCGGTCTCGGAAATGCATCCAGATGACCTTTGCGATGACTTGTAATAGATCTGAGAGAAGAAGGGGACGAATGGATGGTTTGAAGCGAGAACAGCAGATCAGATAACAACTTTGAAGCGCGAAGCTGCCTAGGGTTCGGACCAAACCCCTTATCTCCGCGCTGTAAGTCGAGAAAGCGCCACCTTTCACCTTGTTCTCCCTAATCCTAGACAAACTGACTAGTCTCCAGAGAATCGCATCTTTGATATCGCCTCGATGTCTCTGCAGATGTATTCGAAAAACAAGATCCAGAACAAGCTGCCTGAATGGACGATCACCGCTTTCGACGTCAAAATCGATACGTTCCCGCGTTGGTTTTCCAGTGTAAAGATTGATCCTTCTTTATTATTCAATTTTTCGCAAGATCCGTACAGGCAGATTGGTCGCCGTGGCTTCAGCACGGCGAAGAAGGGGCACTGGGTATAGATTGTGTAGCTCTCTGCACGCTGACAGTATGTACCGACTGCTGGCTGTCATTGGTATTGGATAATGTCGACGCGAAATCTACTAATTGGGGATCCATGATTGACGCGAGTGGGCGAGTGGTTTGTTGTTTTTTCTTTGTTCGACCAAACTGGAAGCGGTCACGGCCCCCGCTTCGCCAAGAATGCTTAGTACGCTTAGCATTTTGTAGCCTACAAATATTTACACACGTGAACTTCTACGGGCTTCTGACCACTCTCGCCCATTCAAACCATCGGTCAGCCAACTAGTCACTGGTTCGGGGACTTGTAACGAGCGGGTCAATAGGATTGGTTGCCCCTCGAACGAGGCTGACAGAGACCGAGGCTTGTCATGATTCGCTCATTTTGGGAGGCACCCAAGAGCTTACCAGATTACACAAAGTCAGTAGTATATCTGTGAAAAAGCCTCAGGCGTAGCGTGCAGCTCGATCAAACTCGGGATTACCGGAAACTGCACATGTCTTCCTCCGGCGCCAATTTCCAACATGATCACAATTGTTCATAGGTATTAGAAACAGGCATCAATGTATAGGGCAAGTGATGCGTGGTGAGGCGATGTATCGCGTAATGGACAGGTTCAGTTCAAGGCGGTGCCCTCGGCATGGATTTGCCCTAGATTCCCCGAAGCACCGTGCGTCGACATTCTGTATTTGAGTATAAAATTCCCCTTATTCATCTCCATTTTGACAACACCGTCTTACCGTTTATCTGCATTCCCCCTAGCTTCTTTCTCACTTCTTTCTCACTTTCAATTCCAACTTCATCTTTGCTTTAACCAATGCATTCTTCTTTCTTAACCTCATTTCTCCCCCTTCTTCTTTTGGCCACATTCTCCGCTGCTCGCACCGTCGGTACTACAGCTCCTACCAGCGTCAAAGCTGGTAAGAAGTTTACTCTGGCCTTCTATGTAAGGCCAATGCCTGTCCTCTTTCGCCCATTGTATTAAACCTGTTATAACTAGATCCCTCATTGCAGGCCGAAGACTAAATCCAGAATTTCAGCAATGAATACATCATTGTTGGTGCCCGTCAGGGCACCTCATCGCGCGATACTTGTCTCGGCTTGCCTCTCATCTACACTAACCTCCAGTATGTTTCCATTGCCTACGTTGTCCTCTAACATGACCATAACACGGTCGACATGCTCCTCATAGCGGCCAAAGCCACGAAAACACCGGTTACCGCAACTTCTGGGAGTCGATCACCATGGCGTCCGCTGGATCGTATATCATCACCGCGGGATTATTCTATTCAGCAACCCACCTAATTTCGCTCTTGCTGGCAACCTCCACGGAAATGAAAGGGACAACCCTTGAAGTTGGTGATCACATCTCGGCTTGTGATTGCCAAGTACGGGGCTTTCACACATCTACATGGAATCGGGGAGATCTAGCCACTACTAACATGTATCCACCTGGGTCAAGCATGTTTTACTGGGTGTTCATGGATTGTCTCTTTTCTCCCTCATTTCAAAAGGTGCCGACTCAAAAAATTTCACGTAGCTACCTTAGTATATTAAGAGTGTGCATGCAAAGTTTAGCTACAAAGGTTACGTGTTAAGTGAAGCAGATCCGTTGGGAATTCGGCGAAAAATCTACAAATCTGCACGATCCGCTTTCACACCTCGTGGTGATGTTTTATGGATCATATAGTGATGTGAATCGTGACAATTTGGAGCACAGGTGAGCATTGGATGCGTTCGCCACTTGTTTCCAGAGATGGTAACAAGATTACAAACCGTGTCCCACTATGATCCAAACGAAAAGACCATGCAGCAAGAGGAAGGTTGCGAGGAAGGAAGGATGCCGAGAGGAAGAAGCGAGAGGGATACAAGTGTCGCTCAATTCTCAATTGTGACGATCGTAAGACAACGTCGGTGGTCGTACCGTTACATGGTGAACGGCTAGTACGGTGACTAGATGGAGAAGGAAGCCTGGGCATATTAAGTGAGCATGCAGTTGTAGATCAATCGAAGAATAATATACTAGTCTGTGTGCAATCGACTCAGGGATGGGCTAAACTCATTGTTTCTTTGATCAGAAAGGCGATCTAGATCAATCTTACTTGCATGTGTATACCTTGTGCCTTCACCCAAACGCGAGCCTGGATGCTTTACAAGAGTGCCCTTCTGGTGGCTCCGGGTTCCGTTTTCCGCTTTCCGTTTTTCGTGATCCACTGTTACATTCGTCTTTATGCTCTACTTCAATCCATTTTTCGCTTGAGAAGCCCTTGGGCCCTCGCCTCCTGGGATATCGCATTGCGGGAGAAGCCCAAAATGAAGACCGTGAAATGTAGCAATAGATGAAAAGGTAAGGGCAAGGGCCAATGCAATGAGGGGGGCGCGCAGATTCTTTCAGCATTCCAACGTTCAGCAAAAGAAAATTCATAGACGCCAGCCAATTCTATGGACTACCGAATACAAATGGGACAGACATGAACAAGGCCAAGGGAATAACAAAGGGTCACGGGGATCCAGCACTCAGCTCGAATCTCTCATATTTCATCGTTAGGGTTACGTATTTTCCTGGCTTTCCATTTTACCGAGGCTCTGGAGACAATTCGCAGAGCCAAGCTGATTGCCCAACTCTGTGTATTTGCGAGATGCATGTCGGAATGCTGCCCGGGCCTCATCATATCGGCCCTGTATCCGGTGGACTTCTCCGAGGCTCCAGAGACAGTTCGCCACCCCGAGCCGATCGCCCAGCTCCGAGTATGTTCGATCTGACTGTTGGTATGCGGCTTGGGCCTCGTCATATCGGCCTTGCATCCGGTGGACGTCTCCTAAGCTCTCAAGACACTTTGCCATGCCGAGGCGATTGCTTAGCTCCGAATATGTTTGATACGCCTGTTTCAATGCCGCCTGGGCCTCGTCGTACTTGCTTTTGATCAAGTGGATGTCTCCCAGGCTCTTAAGACAGGCTGCCACACCGAGCTGGTCACCCTACTCTGAGTATGTTTGGTTGGCCTGTTGCAATGCCGCCTGGGCCTCGTCACATTGATCTTGCAAATAAAGGACATCTGCCAGCCTCTGCAGAGAGCTTGCTACACCGGGCCAATCGCCCAGTTCTGTGAATGTTTTGTTTGCCTCTTCCAGCGCCGTTCTTGCCGCTGTGTACTGGTGCAAGCGGCATGAAATCCTCCCTAAACAGTAAAGACTGCGAGCCGAGTGTAGTTTATGTTCCCGTTGACACACTTCCACTACATTCTGAATCACTTCCAACCGAGGCCTGGTGTTTAGCTGATAAGTGCAGAATGTAATTGCAGCATCTATGGCACCATCGGAGCCGGGTCGGATAGCATCTAGCAATATTACCTCCAGATTTGTTTCTTCATCCCCTAAGGCTTTCGTATCGTTCACAAAATTCACATCGCCAATGTCGGAGGCATGCTCAGCGATAAATTGAATGTAACCATTATGAAGCGCTTCCCTGAGATCGGCTGACAGCGGATGGTATTTCAAGACGTAGGCTCGGATGGGAGAAAGAACCTGGAGGGTCTGTGAGCTAGCCTCAGGGTTGGTTAGCGCCACCTTGCGAAGCGTACCCTTGGCCAGGATCAGATTGTGAATGTCTGGGACTAAATTCGGGAGAAGCGCGATGCTTGCCCCGGCAGGGAGCACGGCGATCACCGATAGGAGGGTGAGCGCTTCCGGGACGGATCTCATCAGATTGCTCTCAATAGAGAGTCGGATCGAGATGTTGACGCTCTTGTTCTTGTCAGTACCATGTAGAAGGTCCGTCCCAATCGCCTTATTCTTCCATCCCTTAAGGAGTGCGGTTGGTGTTTCTCCCGTTCTCCCAAGGCTCGCCATAAGTGTGATTGCGAGCGGCATATACGAGAGTTCAGCGAGCAACGCCTCAAGAGAGTTGTCACTGACAGCGTCGGGGTCAATGTTGACGTAGAGGTCGTGAGCGGCCTCTTTTGGCAAGACGGGCAGTGGCTCTAGCCAAGGGAGCGACCATGCAATATTAGTCGACGGCGGGACGTTCGATCGCATCGTGATGAGAATGGCGACGTGAGGAAAGGAAGCTAACGAAGAGAGGATCTCCTCGACATGGGTTTGTTCTTCAGGAATATCCCAAGGCGTCTCGAAGTTATCGAGGAGTAAAAGAATGGGTTGTTTATTTGAACGAAGTCGGATCCTAACGTCCTCCATTCGATCGCTCGATGCGTTCTCGATGTGAAGGCTCCTGGCGATGAGCTCAACGAAGAGCGCGGTAGTGGTGGCCTGTTCACAGCGAACAAAGAAACGAGACTCGCCAAACCTCTGCTCGATATCTGCGTGTTCCCTGACAGCCATAAGGAGCGCGGTTTTGCCGATTCCTCCAGGCCCGAGGATCGCTAAGCGTGGGCTCGCCGTGGATGTGATACGGCCCGCAATGTTGTTGACCTCTTCATCCCTACCGTAAAGTATTGTGGGTTGAGACGGAAGGAAGGAAGAGGAAAGTAATGTGCTACAGAGTACAGTGAGTAGTAAGTTACTAAGGCGGCCAGACGATGGACGTACGTGTCTTGAGCTTTCGATCCTATGGTCTGTTCGAGAAGCGAGCTGATTAGAAATGTTTATCAAGGTCCTTGATAATCGGAGCATACCACGCTCTCCAGAGCCCCACGAATGCCTCTCACGTCGGCACGTATATCGCTCACTTCTGCACGCATATCCCGAAGGTGAATAGCATCCTGTATCCGGCCTTCCACCTGTCGCTGAGCATGATTAGCAAGCTTGTGCTTGGATGTCTAAAGTATGACTGACTTGAAAGGTATCCATCGCCCAGTTGATGCGGATAGTATATTCTTTAATCTTCTGACCGTTCTCAAAATATAATAGACCACCTTTCATGAACCCCCGAATCGTCCCGGGATCCGTGGCCGCTTGCATCTCTTTAACCTCCTTCAGTATGACGTCTAGTTGCCTGTCAGTATACGGTCAGTTTTTCCGCGTGGATGTGTACAGGACCCAAATCCAGCTCACCTACTAAGCCGTTGCACGCTAGTCCTGATATCCACTGCGAGGTCATCATCGCTCGTGCCTCGATAGGAGTCAGATATTACGACCAGCAAGCCCAAAAGACGTTCAACCAGCGTTTTCATGTCGTCGCGATTGGCTTTCACTCCCTGAGGAATACCAGGGTGTCAGATGGCAAATTCATCAGTGTATGATGGGCGGCACTAACTTCCACAACGGTAACGATCCGGGAGAGCATCCCAATGACGACGCCCACGCAAGGCGGGTTGATGAGGGTGGTAGCTTTGGAAAGGACATCGAGACTGATCTTTGTGCCAGCGACGATATATGGAGCGACAGTCTTGCCTCGGTCTCGGAAGTGCATTCAGATGACCTGAGATGGCTGGCAGTAGATTGAAGAGGATGAGTGGCAGAAAGTATAGTCTGAAGCGAGAAGAGCAGATCAGATAACAACTTTGAAGCGGTTGGCAACCCTAGGCTCGGACCAAACCCCTTATCTCCGTGCTGTCTCATTTTCAGAATGGTCCATGAGTGCGTATGAAGACTATGAGCCTTGATTGAGCACACTGCAGTCTCGACATAGGAAATTAGCTAGACTCAATCCTGCTTTACTTTTGTGTTTACTGTTTATGTGAGCCCCAGTTCCCGGGTCCCCGATTCACACCAACACAACCCACTCAATTCTTTCTTAAACACAACAATTTCGCGTCACTTCTTCGCTCTCGCAAAAACATGGCTTAAACGTGGTGTTATCGCGACTTTCCTAGCACATGGCACATATTCAGATCATTGAGTTTGCACGTGGACTATTTGCACATCTTTGTGGCCCGAACATGAAGAGGAAGATATGAAGGTTCCTGACACCCTTTTAGAGGGCCCGAAAAAGGATGCGATGAAAGGGGGCGCGCCTGGTGAAAATGCTGCCGAACACGGCAGTTCAGATAGATCCAAATTCCTGCCCCTTTGTCCGCTGCACCAAAAGGAAAGCAGAAACGTGCATATGATCGGCTCCTTTTTGGAGGCTCGAAAAGATGCGAACACTTCACTGACAAAATCCTTTGTTCAATTCTTTTCGATCTAGATATGCGTCATGTATATAGCTTTGAAATTCTTTACCCCGTGATCATGCTGCTCGCCAATTACGATAAAGTGGAAAAGTAGACCACGAAACAATAGAAGGGAAAGGCCTAGCATTCAATCAATCCCCGAGACCGCCGAGGAACCCACCAGGCACCCGTCTTGGCTCCATGGCTCCCGTTCGTTCCAAACCCACTAACACTAGTTAGCTACCGCGACAGCATCCCCAGCACCCATCAAACTAACATAACGAGCCCCTCGACTCATCTCCCATGAACAACATCAGTACAGACGTCATTAGTTTGACCCTCTTAGTATGAGATATCTTAACACGCATGTACAAAGATACGTTAAAGCTGAGCACGGTATCTCCACCGATAGGCGGCTCAAAGCCTGCATCCAGCGGGAGCGGTCTTGAACATGATCTGGGAGGAATTTCTCAAGGTCCCAATCAACAAGGGGAAACTCAGATACCTCCTCAAACGCTGCAAAAGGGTTATTGGAGCCATCGATCAAGAGTTGGCTCGCAAACCGGGGTTAGACGTGGAGAAATCGATCAAGCAACTCATGAGGTACGTAGGTGGCGAGTGCGTTTGAACATTGACTCGGGACGAGGTTTGACCATTATCCATCCTTGAACAGACACCTCCATTTCATCCAGCAGATGATGCGAAATCTTGTACGGCTAGGATTCATGAAATCCCTTTTGCGCAGAGACCAGATTTCAGCACAGATTGAGGAAGCGCACTTGAGGTTGACAGATTGCCTGGCCCTCTTTCAGGTACGTTGCCTACCGCCTGGTTTTTAAAACTCTTGGATAACAGATGCACTGACCTGACAACTACTTAGGTGACCGCTGTTGTGGACCTTCGAGAACACTCGGAGGAGCTGGAGCGCGCTCGTATCGCTGATCAGGAAGAGCTATCCAGCCAATTGGCAGTATTGGAAAGGAATGATGCGGAAGTATTGAGGCGCTTCGACGTCCTCAACAATCAAATTGAGGCCATGATGGCGATTCAAAGCGTGAGTGGAGTAACAGTCCGACCGATGTTATGGCGACACGCCCCTGATCCGTAATACTCATCCACGCGTTGTAAACTACTTTAGGCGTTGATCAAGAAAACCGACAAGTCTGCTGAGAATCGCATCCTCGAAGTCGCCTTGACGTCTCTTCAGATGCATTCGGGAAAGAAGATCCCGAAGAAGCTCCCCGGATGGACGATCACGGCTTTCGACGTCGAAATCGGTACGCCCCCGCATTGAATTTCCTGTGTACCGAAGAGGAAACCGTTTTGATCCTTCTTTTTTAATTTCTCGCAAGATTCGGACGGGCAGATTGGTCACGGTGGCTTCAGCACAGTGAAGAAGGGGAAGTGGGGACGATTGACCGTCGCGGTGAAGGAACTGGCGATAACGACTGACCCGAAAGTGCGTCCTTTCAATTATTTATATGGGTTCGTGGGTCGACTTTGATGGCGAGAACCAGATACTTTTGAAAGAGATTGAAGGTGTGTCAGACTTTACCCTAAGCGTGTACGTTCTCAGTATTTAAGCTCGCCTTATTTTATTTTATTTTAGCATGGAGCTGTTTGAGACACGACCATGTGCTTCCATTCTATGGCGCCTCCGTCGTTGCAAGGTAGGCATCTTAACTCGCGATAGTACCATAGAGAGTTTAGTCTCATACCGATCACGGCAGCCCACCATTCATCGTCTCGCGGTACATGGCCAATGGAAACGTCCTGTCCTATCTGGCATCGCACCCTAACGCTAATCGTGTCAAGATCGTACGTGGTGTAAAGCTTCGCTAAGTTGGATCCCACCGTCTTGACCTCATTGGACGTCTTAGATCCATGAAATTGCGCTGGGAATGCTTTATATCCACGGAAGAGACGTGATACATGGTGTGTCGTGTATTTAATCTCAGTCGCTTTATAGGTGTCTTACTCTCCCGTTAATAGGGGACCTCAAGGCCGTGAACATCCTCATGGACGACTCAACGAAAGCCTGTACGTCGGATTGCATCCATACGGACTTCGACGTTGACATTTTTAATATATTTTTTCTCCTCCAGGCATTGCAGATTTTGGACTGTGTAAAATCAAGCAAAACAGCTCTCGATGGACGACCATGGCAGACGTGTCCGAAGCGGGTGCTGGTGCGAGAACAACGGCCAACGGTACACTGCGATACATGTCACCGGAGGCACTGAAAGGCACGGTGATCAAGAGCTCTGACGTATATTCCTACGGAATGACGATATATGAGGTGAGAACACCGTCTTTTGAGAAGTAGCATATCAACTGATTGATATCAACAAACCCTTCTTCTCACCAGATCTTCACCGGCATACCGCCATTCATGTTAGTCCCGGATGCGGCCATGTATACGCACATCAGCGAGAAGCATACGCGTCTCACTCGACCGACCGATCCCGAGATTATCAACCGAGGGCTCACATCGAGCGTATGGATGTTGTTGTGGAACGCCTCCGCGCCCATCGCTGAAGATCGTCCGGATTTCAACTCCATCTGCGATACTACGGAACGTCTCGTGGAGGAAAGACAGGCGACCTTGGATGCCGGCTGCGTGGAGTTGGAAGAGGAGAAAGATGGTTCTTCGGACGATCTCCTGGACCTTCTGGGTGATATAGCTGAGTCTGCGGCGACGGCTGTTGATGCGGATGGCGATGGTGATTGGAAGGGAAATAGGAAGGATTCGAAGTCCATTTCCGAGCCCGAATCATGGCTGCTAGATAAGAAGACCCACGGTTCCACTAGCGGTGGGACGGAATCACCCAGTACTTCCCCTACCCGCGAAACGCCGGTATCCAGGCCGAGGTCGACTGGAATGGAGAAAAGAGAGCTCCCAGTTTCAGTTCAACCAACCCCTGGAGAATCCCTCGCCGTTCCTGCCCCTTCATATGCTACTTGGGGGGAGGGGAGGGACGCGACGATTGCAGAGCGGCGGGCTGAAACACGCGGCCTCACCGAAAGCCCACAACAGACGTTGTTACTCCCGGTCAACCAAGGTGATTATATCAGACTGAGGGCCAATACGGATCTTCAACGCAGTACAAGGCGTCGAACTTCAGGATCCGCAAGTCCACACGGGAATTCGCAGAATTCTCGACTGCTTCAGAGATCGCCACGAAATTTATCTGGAAACGAACTTCGATTTAGTCCAGGGCCGGGATCCAATCAGGTCATCAGTGATTCTGTCCCTGAGGAAGGCATCCCCAAAGATGTGACTGGTCGAGCGACCCCTCGAGTCTCCGAGACATCTGTGTCTGTACCGGTGCAAGTCTCGCTACCTCGAGTTGAAAAGAAGGTTTTGGCGGAGGAGCCTATTACTTTCTCAGGGGTGAGTAGGGACATCTAGTAATACTTCCCAACCATGATCTGCTGACACTTTGTGTCGACGGTATTTTCAGGGGCGAAAAAGCGCATTCATGACTCCGAAACCTCCCAGATGGACGCCTCCGTTCAGGGACGATAGCGCGCCAAATGAGGTTTATACACTAGTCAAGACGACCTTACCACTGTGAATTGAAGTGACCCGTGTGTTTTGATAGATATTCGAGTTGCGGGATCTCACCGGAGACACCTTCAGGACACAGATCAACACCACAAGGAAAAGTACGATCGGATTATTGCCCTTTTCTGGGGAGGTCACGTGTTCTGTGCCATTTGGTAAGTACCTTCGTTGGTCGCTTTCAATTGATCAATGGTTGAGCCCTTATGACACTAGTGTCCTTTTCGGGTGAGGAGTTGATTGCTGTCGGTTGCTCGGAGGGACTGTGGTTAGGCTTTCGAAGCGATCCAAAGTGTGAGGCACTCAATAGACGATCGCCCCGACCATGCTGAAAAATCGTCCTTCTCAGCTTTCTATCAGATTTTAGCGCTCAAGGGTATTACTGAGTGTGTCATGCTTGAAGAGTATGACCTACTACTCATTTTGGCTGGACGCGTACGTCTAGTTCGGTTCTTGAACCTGACCAAACACTGATCCCTTTACTCCTGTAGACCCTGTCGGCTTACCAAATAGCAAGCATGCTAAGTCAAAGGCCTGGCCGATTTCGGGAAGCCAACGCTAGGTTGCCGTCGCGGGAAATCGCTAGAGATGTGCAATTCGTGCGTGTCGGAAGTTTGAATGGGCATTCCCTAGTCCTTTATGCCGTGATGGAAGGTGTAAGCATACCTTTAACACTCTTCTAGATGCCCGCGTTAATTTCGTGCCATGACAGTCAAACAGCGACTTCTTCGTCCTCGAACCGATAATTGGCACACTACGGGAGAGGGCTAGAGTTGCGAATGAAAAGGACCGAACGGTTGTAATAGGCAAATGGTTCCGGGAGTATCGGGTATGCATACCTTAATCATAAACATTGAGCTACTCGCAATTCACCGGCATCTATCGGTCACAGAAATTCTCGATTCCCTCTCCGATCTTTGATGCTGTCTTCTTCAAGCTCCGACTTGCAATCTTGACCTCCAATGGAATTGAAGCAATCGATTTAACAAGGTATGCCATGCGGCACTACTTTACACCTTCGTGATTTAGTGGATTGATCCATATCCATAGCATGGACCAGAAGAGCATCATATTTCCGCAGCACAGTGATCCCCGTATCTCTCAGTTGGTCAAAGAGGTCCAGTCATGCCGCCCTATAGGCATTTTCTCCACCAAGGAGAATGAGTTCTTACTTTGCTACAACGGTAAGCTGTTCATTAACACTGTCACTGGGATGATGCGCTGAGAGCCCTGGTTGTCGCCGGTCCATAGAGTTTGGCTTGTTTGTGAACCGGGATGGGATGCCCGATTGGGTCAGAGGGCCCATCGCATGGAAAGGCATTGCAGATCGAGTGGCGTGCCATTCACAATATCTCGTCATCTTCGGAGCACGGGGTATTGAAGTTAGACGCATCAAAGATGGCGATCTGCTACAAACCTTTCCCGGCGTTGGCATACGCTGTCTCCACGATGGGCGAGGCAGCCTTGCCACAGTAAGGTGTTCGAGCTCCAGATCGGGATCGGAATCAGAAGACAACGTGCAACTGCCTATCCATGGCATCATGAAGGCACACAACCAACCAGATAACATGGCTGTCGTTCAATGCGTGTTTGAGCTTCGGCTCATGACGGAACAACATCAATCCGGTTCCTACTTCTCTGCCAATCAACTGCCGGAGGCTCGCTCGCACAGCACGTCACCAGGGCTTACTTAGCACGATAAGCACCAAAATGACGAGTTCATCGACCATCCTACCAGAACGATCAGGTGGTCTGGATCCTGCCTCGAAGACTTAATATCCTTTTGTAACAATATTTAGATATCGAATCAATGTCTTACCAATACTATCAGAAGAATGGGGGCTCTGGTGCAATCGGATGCCGATATCAGATCTTCGAAAAAGGGTAAGTTGCCAGAGTGAAGGCTGATCTAGTCGGCCTCAAGTATGATTTGGCCAGGATCAGGAGCTAGAGCCATAAATTTAAATGGATTTGTTTTTAATATATGTATACACATATATTTGGGCTTTAACTCGCTCTATGGGAGTGAAATTGCTTCGCTAGAGGGGGAAATCAGCCTGAGGGGGGATAGCTAGAGTATACAATCATTTTAGATTCAATTAATTAATTTTAAACGGATGAACCCTTTTTAATACAATCTAAACGACCTTGATAGATGTCATTGATAGCCTGCCCAAGTGGAATCCCAGATCTGGCAGCAGGGTACAAATGTAGATGCTGAACGTTTGATTATCCCACTGACCCATCAACCTACACGCCCTTGTTGCCACCAGTTTAATTTATGTGAGTCCTCTACGGCGTCTCAATTCATTGGATGGTCCAGACTTGACTACTGTGGCGCAAAGACTGTATGGTCTCCAACCTGCATATGTGCCAGGACATGTTTTTCACTTACGATGATCGACCCTTTAGCCTGTAATGACTCACCAACATCTACGTACTACATACACGGGACTGCTAACCCAACAATATGTCGTTAGTGGCCTGCAACCGCAAACAAATTCGTCGAGACTATACCCTACATGGGACCGGTGAGGCGTTCTCAGGCCTCCCGTAGTTACCCCTCTGTTAATGAATCCATACCTTTCATAAGCTCGAAGTACTTCCATCTCAACAATCTCTTCAGATGTTGGCAGGTATTGCGCGGATATTCTCATTGTATGCTCATTGCGTCGGTGTCACTGGAAGGCTGCAACCGTGCCACGCGTGTCCATACAGGTACAATTACTGTGGCCGACCATGGGATAAAGAGCTTCATGATAATCAAGGAAGTTGGGAAGATAGTGCCGATCAAGGATGTGCAACTCCTCTCTTAATAAGGAACACACAAGGAGCTATTGGCGTGGAGATGGAGGTCTAAGTCTAGTGACCTTATCGATGATAGGCCGACAATCTGGAGTGACATGAAGATCAAGTTACACGTATGGATATTCCTCTGCCTCGGGCATTACCAATGGGAAGCGATCGATCTAATGGCGTGCCTTAAATGCACGCCTGAGTCACGGAAAAGAATGTACCAGATTCTAAGATGCTCATAGCACGTATAAGCCAGTTAATTTTCACGTCAGGCTGAGAGATAGCCAAGGGTCGTCCGAATCAGACAACAAGATCCCAGGCTCCTAACATACCAATCAGATCATCCAACCCGAATCTAGCTGAAGATGCGTACATTGTCATAGTGCGGCCTATGTCCTGTGCATATGTGAATCGGTGCGGGGTCATTCAGGGGCGTCGAACTGACAATATTTTTGCAGAGGCATGAAGTGTCGGTCGCAACGAAACGACCCAGATCTGGAGGGTAGAGAGGTCAACACAACAAATATAATTGTTGTAGGGGTGACCTTTTATGCATGGTAGACAACTGAGTCAATTTACTTTTTCATCTTCATCACAACGAACTGGTGCAGCTGCCCGATCTGTCTTACGAGAGGTAACTGTATTACCAAAAACGTGAGTACTTTATAAAACCGGTGTCGAAAACTTATCCGGGTCGACACAATTTGATAATATTTTGATTTAAAGGTTCGATATTGCTGTTGCACTGTCGCAAGACCGATCCACTGGTTATTTGTGTGCCCTGTGTCAGAAGTTGTGCTATCATCTCAATCAGTGCAAACCTATATGATTGCCGAGGTACGCTGGGACAACTCCAATAGTCTCCCTAGACACACTGTCACTCGAATCGCACATCTGGTGTCATATCGTGGTTCATCCGCTTTAATGTTGTGGCCCCAGGTATCACGTGTTGCTTCTGTTGTGGCCACGGGTTTTCAACAACCACCACTGGCTCAACGTCTCTGGACCAAGGCACGCAATGTCCAGTGTTATTGTTTTCCTTCATACAATGTTCTCAATACGGCTCTCTCCTATCAATTCGGCCATCATTCTTCCAAACTGATAGCGTGCACACCCTCAGCATACAGCCACCACTGACGTCATGGAAACCAATGCGCACCAAACCTCAACTTCGAAGTGTGCCTCAGTTCTGTGGTCGAGCGAGTCGAATCTACGTGTCATTGCTGGAAATCGCTCCGTTGAATATCAAAAAAAAAAAAAGGCCGACCCAACGTCTCAATTGGCCAATGGATATGATCTCACTTCGATAACATGGGTGCCGCGTGCCTGAATTTGTTGGATGTGACTAGTCTTCATTTATCCACTCGATAATCGGCAATGTCGGACGAGGTTACTCAATCACGCATACTTCTCATCGGCAAGGCTAATGCAGGGAAGACGTCGATTTTGAAGAAGATATGCGGCGAGGCCGAGGTTCCGATCATTTACGATGAGGATGGGAAAGCGGTCTGTACAGTTTCGATGCCCTTCTTGAACGCCTTGAGCAACCTGTTTGAACGCCTTGGTGGAAATAGCTTACTGGTCTACCGACCCTCGGCCCGACGCTTGCGGTACTTATGATGTAATTGGGGCGCTACCAGATACTTAAATACTGCTTCGGGACCGATATGCTTTTCTAGCGCGGCATGCATGATATCAACTACGAGATCATCTATCCCAGTCGGCCACATTTCTCCTTCTACGATTCTCGTGGGATCGAGTCTGGATCAGCCGAGGAAATAGACAAAGTAGCCAAATTCATTGCCCAACGAAGTATTATGCCCTTGAACCAAAGATTGCATGCTACCTGGTAAGGCTAGCACTTTCGATCGAATCTGATTCGCAAGATCCGTTAAGCAATCTTTCTGGTTTCAGGATATGCTTGCCACTTGACGACGAACGACCTGTGGGTGAAACAGAGTTGCGCATGCTCGGTCTGAAGAATTCTGGAGAAGGTATGCATCCATCCAGACCTACCCTTTCGAAAGGCCTTCTCACCGTGTGTGACGCAGTTCCCATCGTAATAGTTTTCACCAAATACGATGGTTTAGAAACAAGGGCCCTCAACACACTGCGTCAAGAAGGGCAGTTGAAGCCACGTGAAGCATTCCGGGCGATGGCCGACACGGCAGAGCGCTTGTTCAAAGAGCACTGGTTAAACAGGATATATACGGCGGAACCCCCAAAGCCGCCATTCGTTCGGCTGAAAGGTAAGTATTGATGTTTGTTGACTCTGATACTGTCTACGGGTTTACACCGCCGGTGTGCAAAAGACCTCCATAAGCAAGAAGGCAGCTGCCAAGATCTCATGGAATGTACCTTGGACGTGCTGAAGGACAATGAACCGGCGAAGAAGATGTTCGTTGTCGCTCAGGAGTATAATCTCCAAAAGAGGTTGGAATGGGCCGTGCCCGAGTGAGTCCTGCATTCGATCAGATAACACTATCTGAATGCCCTCTCATCAAGCGCCATCGAGCTGCTCCTAAACATCAACTTCTATTCGGCAAATGAGCGTTAGTCCGTTCACTAAACCTTTTACCGAATTCTGTTACATATTCAGAGACCCTTTCCACTTAGTTAACTTTGAAGTAG
This sequence comes from Tulasnella sp. JGI-2019a, assembly GCA_019633535.1. Taxonomy (NCBI): domain Eukaryota; kingdom Fungi; phylum Basidiomycota; class Agaricomycetes; order Cantharellales; family Tulasnellaceae; species Tulasnella sp. JGI-2019a. The sequence continues at coordinate 24,816 of WSUE01000402.1, forward strand.
TAAAACGAGTACTGAATTGGATGCCTCACGTCTATCAAAGGCGGGTAAGTGTTGACCAATACTTGATGTACTCGGGACATACACAATCTGATGCGCTTCCGTCTAAAATGCATCCGCTGATTTTGGTACCAACCGGGGCGATACGTGGAACAATTCCTAGCTTGTAAGTACCCTGAACCGCTTCCAAAGTCGGTGATGCGTAGACATATTAACCGTTCCTATTGTGTCCTATCGCCTTCCAGAAAGTAAGCACAGAGGATTCCGCACCAGATATATCAG
>WSUE01000403.1:0-24508 GCA_019633535.1 Tulasnella sp. JGI-2019a
TAGGAGAACGTTCTGGAAGTTTCCTCAGAATTTAGTATATATAGAGCGAGGGGAATGCTGTAGGATTCCCCATTGCAAACACCTGTTTGTAATCTAGTGCCTCCAAATTCACTCTCTCCTCTATTCATCCTCAAGTGCAATCCATAGCCATCAGTAAGTACCCCTGGTTGGCGCCCTTAGCACAGTAGTGCCTATCAGAGTCTAGCAAGGAGCTGACTCTCTACATGCTCACTGTTGCAAGCCTGCTTTGACTCACACCTAGAAGAGGGGCTAATGTCCTGATCCTGTTCCCTTGCATTTGCTAAGCATCTATCTGAACTCTATTATCTCATGATCCTGTTATGGCATTATCTATGTTGACTGTAACATTGTACTGAAGGTTCACTTGTATGATTGATGTCTTCTCTGACACTTATGTGTTCCTTCTCTGATGTTCTCTCTGATGCTGACACATCCTTTCTTGGATGTTCTCTCTGATGCTGATGTGTCCTTTCTCTGATGTATCTCAGATTGTATATAACAGACAAAGTGAGGAGGTTGTGTTCCTCACTTTGCCTCCTGTATTCTCCAGTCTTAGTCTGTAGTGACTTCTCTATTTCATCTATTGTCCATATCTTACAGTCCACATGCCAAGTATCCCACTTGCATCAAGTCCATGTGTTCACAATCACAGCCACAGAACCCATAGTCACAACATTAAAACATTTTGGGAACATGCTGACATGTTTTTCAAACATTGTTTATATGATGTTTTGGATGAAAACATCTCAAAATGTGTCCTCTGCAGTACTTTCCTCACATATGTTCCCTGAAATGGGTGTTTGCCACCCTCCTTATTAGGCATTGGTATTGATTGCTGACATGCTTTTGTATTTTGATAGAAATGAATCTTGCAGCCAGTCATAGGATGATTGGTGGGGTTAGGAGGGAACCGTGATTGACATATGGCTACAGATGCATTTGTAAACTAAAATATCAAATCATAGGGTGGAAAAAGACATGTTTGAGGTTGTAACATGGGATTAAACATTGGTTGAAACAATGAAAAAATTACCCCATTAAGGAGGTGACTTTCTCCATTAGGAAGGAAGCACTTATGTTTTGACCAGTGTTTAATCCCATGTTTCAAGACTAAACATGTCTTTTTCCACCCTGTGAATGGAGTCAAAGGTGTGAGGGCATGAACCTGGTGCAATTAAGCTTGAGTCACACCACGCATTGTCGCTGGACAGCATTCCCTGATCGATTTCAAAGGGATCATTCGTCGCTCATATACTAATTTACCTTCCCTCACAGACCGTTTTGGTAAGATTCATGGTCCCGGACAAGAAGTCGAGATCTGGCTTTCTACCCCTTGGTAATCGTGCGAGTAAAAAGCCCCGGCCTCGATATCGCACCAGCCTGATATACGTGTTGGGCGTTGTAGAATTACCAACTGTGTCCGGTGTCACCGAAAAGGGAATATAGCTCTCCCTAGATACATTCATATCTATTCAACTGTGTCAGGACGATCCAACAATGGGTCAATGGTCTTGGTGATACTTCGCCTCATTCTTCATTTTTGAAACGATACGTCACTTCCAACCTCTTTGCCAACCATTCCTTTGATGTCAAAGGTTCTGCATTCGGGTCTACGCCAAATCTGTTCATGATGCTACGCTTATCACTTTCGGTCGTGGTTTCATCCTCTGATGTTGATGTTATCAACCGGGAGATCAGCACATCGTCGTCAGGATGGCTAAGAAAAGAAAATTCTACGCGTGTCAATCTAGAGGAACATTGGGACCGCGGTGCTCTTCTTACAGAAAATATGCGATCGAGAATCTAGGTCCTGCCTCTATCTCCGAACGAGGCAGCACCACTCGATGCACAGTGGACTTGAACTTCCCACCAGTCCAGAAGTCGAGCAGGTCGCCGATGTTCACAAGGATAGCATCTTTGACGACTGGAGCGTCTAGCCAAGTTGGTTTGCCCGAAGTTGGGAGAAGGATCTGCAGCCCAGCCACGTCCTTCTACCGCCCCTGCATGAGTTGGTTGGGCTGACACTGCAAATGTACTTCACATTATTCGCCTACCTGAAAAAGGAGCGTGATTGAACCTTGGGAGCGGGGAATCAGCCTCGAGAGCCCTCCCGATAAGATCAAGCGGATACATACCATAGTCGCTATGGGCGCCAGCTCTTATGTCGTCTCCTTCCATACCTCTATCGGCCTCTCGCAAGTCCGTCGGTGGATAGTACAGGAGCCTGAGAATCGTTCCCTGTGGTCGCTCATACGAATGTCGTGAGGTGAAAAAGTCTTTTGCTAACTACCGAAAAACGAAACATTTCAGATAAGGCTCTGAAATATCGTAAGGTGTCATCACATTCAATGATTCTGCGAGCGCTTCAAGGACGCGCATGCACAGCTGGTGGCATGATCTCGAGAATGCTGCGATATCTTGTTGATTCCTCGCAAGCGAAAGGGAGAGCGGTTGTTGGGCTATGTCGTTGCTATCGAATGGCCGCATATTGAACGCCCTGTGATAGTCATTTTTCATCAGCGTTATACAGGCTAGACCTGCGGTAATTCTCGTAGGAATGACTCTTTGATATCGCCCCTTGGGTGTACATCAGCGTCTAGCCTTGAGTATAATGAATAGCCTCAGTGATCTTGGTTCTGATGTCTCGAATGATATACAATACGTACTTCTCCTGTCGTACTCGAATCCATCCGACATTCCCTGTAGTATAACCAATCTACAAATACAGGGCGTAAGATTGAACAAAGATAAATGTATTTAACGTAAAGGCATGCCTTTGCCTTTTCCTCCGGAGACTCATGGAGGAAGAACTCCTGCGCAATCTCGAACATCCGCTCGATCGAAGCTGGGGATGGCACGGATGACGATTTGAGAAAGAGAAACCCCAAATGAGCAATAGAATCAGGGATCCTATCAGTCTGCGAGTCAACATCGATAGAGGGAATCGCAGCCGTCATGAGTGATAATCGCGGACAGGCGGAGGACGCAGCCGCGTTCATTCTCACGATTGAGGACATCTCGTAACAGCCGCGTTATTCAGCCAAAACTGAATATTGGCCCTGGAGAAATATATAGACTTCTGCCTTGCCCCTTTCCGATGCACGCCTCATCTAGGTAAGTGATGATGTCTCTAATGACATTTCAACGACTCGCAGAAAGGCACAAGCAAAGTTAGGAAGAAATCGGGCCATTGCGTTTGAGGTCAGCATCCAGTTTCCATGATATGACTAGAAACATTCAACGATGAATTGTAGTCAAATGGAAATGATGAGATTATATTGGGTGAGGTGTGTCCCCAAAATCAAAGGGGGCAGGTTTGGCAGTATTAATATTGCGTGTGACGACAAAGCCCGGACGGCGTCTTCACGAAATTTCGTTTCGCTCCAACCAGCTATGGCCCCCACTCGACATCGCTCCGTCTCGCCTCATCTGGCCAATAAAAAATCTAGGCATGATATCTCCGGACTAGATCTAAGCGCCATATTTGCTCCCGGACTACTCCAGCCATCGAATATTGAACGCATGCATGTCTCGTACACCAATTCCAGCCCATTCAAATATGCCGTTCTCGAACAACTGTTTGATGACTCACTCCTTCAGAATGTTTCGAGGGAGATCATGGAGAATATCCATTTCACTGAGAAAGAGACGGACATCTACAAGGTGCCAACTTATGATGGTTGTCTGGCTACAGTTTAACTCATCCAACGACATCAAACAGGTTAATCAGACAGGCGACTTAGCTTCTTTATCTTATCTCAGCAAGGAACAGCTCGCTCTTTTCCCGTCCCTCAGCTCTCTCCGCGAGGCTCTCTATAGTGGTACCTTCCGTGAATTCCTGAGGACAGTCACCGGTTGCGATAAGCTATCGGGTTCAAAGCAGGACATGAGCATTAATAGCTATAAGAAGGGGTGTCATCTTCTTAACCACGACGACGTCATTGGTACGAGGTTGGTTTGTTGGGCCACTTGATTCCGATTGATTATCAAGCTCATCCCTTCTTGATATTCACAGGCGAGTAAGCTATATCCTGTACCTCCCCCTTCCCTACGGAAAGCCCTGGGACGCCAATTATGGTGGAGCTCTAGAACTCTACCCCGTCGTCGAGAATGCTACAGGCGTTTTGGAACCCCTCCCATCGCCTAGCAAGGTCATACCCCCGGCATGGAACCAGTTTGTCTTTTTCGAGGTCCAGCCTGGCAAGAGCTTTCACTCTGTCGAAGAAGTTGTCGTCGAGCCGGGACTGGAGGGAACTCAGCGATTATCAATCTCCGGCTGGTTCCATCAACCACAGCAGGGCGAGGATGGCTATATACCGCCCGAGGATGTAGTTTCTAGTCGAGAGAAGTCTTCGCTTGAGCAGCTCGTAAGCACTTTTGTTTCAGGGACCCTATTTTTCTCAGACAGTAACGTGCCTCGCGTTTGCAGTCCTCATCTTCTACCCAACTTGTGCCATATCCCTCCGACTTTGTGACCAAATCCTCCCTATCCCCGGAGGATATAACTTTTCTATCTAAATACCTCAATCCCATATACCTATCCCCTACGACATTAAAAGCCCTCGCCTCAAGGTTCGCTGAGGAATCCAGCATCGAGCTCCACACATTCCTCTATGAATCGCTCAGCAGCAAACTCGAGGCATGTGTACGGGACGATGACGAACAAGATGGGCTCGATCGTCAACGCCGAGGGACTGGAGTGCCTCCACACGGTTGTGTCGTGGGCGACGGCTGTGGTTGGCAGGTTAAAGGCCCTCCTCACAAGCTACGTTATTGCGTGGTCGCTTGCGCCCGCCCCAATGTTAAAGGCATAGAGAGGAATGACAGTTCGTCCGCACTCCGAGACCTCCAAGACAATCTCTTTCCAAGCTCTGCGTTTCGAGCGTGGCTGGGTTTGCTATCGTCAATGGTACCCAAGAAGTACCGTGTCGAAGCAAGACGCTTTCGGCCTGGTCTGGATTATACATTGGCTAGGTCTGATCAGAGGGCCGCGAGGTTGGATGTAGTATTGGGACTGACTCCACCGGATGGGAGAGACTGGGATAGCGGAAAGTTTGGAGGATGGGAGGCGAGTATTTGTGATTTTCTGAGCTCGCGAGGTTGGCTCTATCTGACCTAATCTGTCTTCCTCTCCCCTCCTCAGTGCTATATGGCACCGCACGAGGGGGATGATGATCCTGCAGTGTATAGATCCGGTCGCGGAAATGCGCCACCTAAAAGATCTAAAGGCAAAGGGGACGAGGAACGCGAGGAAGAGGGAGAGGGAGAGGACGAAGCCGAGGACGAGGAAGATGGAGCATTACTCGTTGCTCAGCCCGGCTTCAACAGACTTCTCATCGTCCTCCGAGACGCTGGCGTTCTTAACTTTGTCAAATACGTCTCAGCTGAGGCGCCAGGGTGTCGCTGGGACGTTTGTGGTGAGTGGGAGGTAGAAGACGATAGAGAATCTGAGAGTGGTAGGAGCGAGAGCGGGATGGAACCTGACGATGGATAGCAATAAGAGAGCGAAAATAAAAATACAGAGTACAATGAAACTGAATATATGATATCGTTGATGCATTGCTCAATTGAATTTGACCTTTGTTCCCTGCCCTGGTACAATCCCTGCAGTTGCCCTCTGGGCTGCAGCCAGCGCCGCTCCTGGTTTTGGGCGTGGTCTCTGCTGCTTGACTCGACCCCCAGTCGGACCACGTCGTATCGATGATTGTGGCTTAGCAGACACTTGTCCGTTGTCCTTCGCTTGCCATCCTCCCAGCCGCTCTGACGCCTTATCTTCAGAGTTGGATCCTGTCGAGGGACCATCTACCGCCTCTAGTCTAGTCGATATGACCTCGGCGTCGACTGCTCCGCGCTGCGATCCCTTGACAAACACCCTCTTCCCGTCTGCCTCTGGGTATCCGCCCCTCCTGACCGCATCAAGAGAGGCGTATTGCAGAATGAGGTCCCGATTGTTCCAATGATGGTTCCCAGGGTGGATGAGAGCAGCTGTAGCGTGCGCTGTTGACTCGAAGTCGAGGAAGCAGAACCTAATGTGATTGAGAGCCAAGTTAGTCTATGACGAGTCAAAAATGGATAGGCAAGTGAGGTCTATTACGTCGTACATACCCTTTACATTTACCAGTGTCCGGAAATGTGAATAAACGAATTTTTCGTAGCCCGAGTTCACTTGTGGCAGAGGGGATCTTCTCCTCTGACTTATTTGAATCTCTGGGTTTGTGATTCTTTAATGAAGGAGGGTCGTTGGTTGTGGCGGTGGTAGTGGCGGTGGGCTCAAAAGATAGCAACGGTTTTGGAGTGGATTTGGTGGTCTTCATCGTGCTGTTAGGATGGTTGTCGTTTCCTTCAATCGCTGAAGCATCTTTATCCGATTCGTTATCTCCGGTAGCTGTGGTAGCGACGGTAATTGGTTTCGCAGTCTTCTGATCTGTTCCCTTCTTGCCCTTTAATTGCATGTGGTGAAGGAGCATCTCTCGTATCTGCTCTTTCGTAGCTTCATAGCCAAGGTTTCCCATGAAGAGCACGGGACACGGCGACTCCTTCTGAGAGGCGAGGATCCTCCGTGAGGTCTTCGTGAGGGAGACGGTTTTGCCCTCAGTCACAGAGGCGAGCACGGCTGTCGCCGATTTCGAGCCCTCAAAGTTGCTACCTTTACGCCAACGTGAAGAGAATAGATAATTCAGGGCCACAATGAGAGTGAATCATGAAGGCTTACCGTCTTTAATGAGGAGACGTCGGCCGTGAAGATTCCGTTCTGATAAGGAGATTGCAATAACTTTGGCGTCTTCTGTGGCAAAATCAACGTATGCATAGCTACAATCGAACTACAATTCAACTTTTCGCACAGGCTGGTAATAGGACGCACGCACCCGCTATTCTCTCGTTTGACTGCAGAGCCTTTTATTGGACCTTTTGGCATATTTATACGCGTGATCTCCCCGGTTCCGTCGAAGAAGGTTCGAAGGTCATCTTGAGTGGTCTTGTAGGCGAGATTCCCAACCCAGATGCTGTTCTCTCTTTTCGTACTCGCTGCGGCTGGGTCGACCTTGTCCTTCTCTGCCTTACTCTTCTTTGGTTTTGGGAGCGACGACTCGTCGGCGACGCCTACTTCTCCGCGCTCTCTCTTTCGCTTGAGTTTCCGCAGCTGTTTATGCGAGAGGGCTGACTCCTCAATTTCCAGTGCAGTGGTAGGCTCATCCTTAAGCTTGTCGGGCATTGCAACAGTGAGAGGAGAAATTTCGAGCCGGAGATCTCGGGGAAGTGATGTGATGACAGGGAGGCACGCATCCACAGCCAAGTCCGCACCCACCGGACTACGCATCTAACCACCATCATGTCCAATCAGCCCCCGTATCAGCCCCCTCCTGTTAGAAAGCTTGTGGTCTGGATTGGAGGTACGAAGAATCGGGTTACTGCAAATACCCTAGCCTTCCTGCTGACATCGCACACTAGGCTCGAGTGGAGTTGTAGGTATATACCTGATGGTCTGATAGATAGCTACTCATACATCTCTGGGGGTGCAGGGATACGCTGCCCTGGAAAGTCTCTTGGCCACGGGAGGATCCTTCAATATCGTCCTTGGGAGCCGTTCGCAGCTTGAGCCATGGCGGTATGGTCAACTTCAGCCATCCCTTAAGTCGTCAAACTCGTATCTCGATGTGATGGATTGTGATTTGACTCGCTATGGGTCGGTGTGGACATTCGCCGAAGCCATCAAGACCAAATACGCCGAACCTATCGATGCATTAGTTTTATGTGCCGGCAAGATCTCGGCTCGCTATCACCGTACTAGTGATGGCCAAGAGGAGACCCTTCAAGTCAATGTACTCAGCCATGCGCTTTTGATGGATCTTTTGGCACCTAAACTTGGGGTGAATGGAACTCCTTGCAGGATATTGATGGTCACGTCAAGTTTACATCGCAGCGTCCCGGAGAGTGAGTTTACATCCATAGCACTTTGGATACCTGAAGTATTGAAACCCGGATTTGGAACAGGAACGATATCACCGGAGAACATAGACGAAGTATTGAGTAACCAGTTTGATCCCATGCAGGTGTATCATGTACGTACCCCTAATGCACCTACTGGGTGACCCACTAACCCCTATCTTAGATAACAAAGCTTCTACAAATATTCTTGATGCACATGGCCCAGGAACGCTTTGATGCGGATAAGCGCCTCGTAACCGTCGTTGCCGTCAGCCCAGGTACGTTGGATGGCTTTTTGAGATTGTGATACGGGAAGGAAACCTTTCGATCGGGCTAGGCTATATTCCGGACACCGGCCTAACCCGCGAACTCGGTCGCTTGAAGAGCGGTCTCTCTTACTACCTCATGTCGCACGCGCCATTCGCAACCCCCATCCCCGACGGTAAGCCGAGGGCGAACACATCCAACCAGGAACGTAGGATTGACACAATGGTATATACTAGGTGGTCGCACTATCTGCCGAGGCATCACCCAGAATTTCCCAGGAGGCACTTACTTCAGCCAGCGGAAAGTCGAGAATACCGCAGAAGAGACGTATAACATGGAGCTTAGGCAGGCCTGGAAGGGGTGGTTCATCTGGAAGAATGTTTGGAAACCCGAGGCACCACCACCACCGATGGCGCCGGGCATGAGCGCCATACCTGCCCTTGGCCACGCCGACAGTAATGGCCAGCCGGGTATAGCCCCTGGACCAGCCCCTCAGATCCCAGGGCAGCAGCAAGGACCTCCTCAGATGCCGATGGCGCCTGGCCACCAAGGATCTTACTCATGAGCGAGATCTGATAGCGAGAGATGTAGAGGTTGATTACTTTTGTACTAAAAGGATCTATATCACCCAATGTAACATTTCCTGAAGTAAGATGCTAGTCGACAGACTGATATGATCTCATGGCTTGGCCTTCGACAGTCAGCTCGAAGTCTTGTTCAACAGATTCTCCAACCACGCTTTGAGATCCCGTAGCTCTTCTGGGTCCGACCCATGGCCCATATCATAGCTGAGAGGTGCCATCAGGTTCAGCCCGAACGAAATAGTGCGACAAGAAAATGGTCGTTAAATACCTCTTGAATGTGACATCCTTAAACTTGGAATCTTGCAAGAACTTGACCGACATCTCACCCCAGCTGTATCGAACTACTTGATCCGCTGTCCCATGGCCCCAAAACACGGGCATATTTCGTGCGTGATCAGACATCGACTATAACCATAGGATATCAGAGCGGCCCAGCCATCAGGTACGAATGAGAGAATGGGCGACGCTTACTGATTTCACCAACTTTCGTATTGGAAGCCATCCGCTGAGACATATAAGACCAGCGAGTTTCCGTTCGGTGGTCAAACCTGTCGATGAGGATTCACATACCCTAGATCAGATCAGATCAATTTCGGAATTGTTCTGTAGTATTCACCGGTGAGCAGTCCTAAAGCGCAGCCTTGGCTGAAGCCTAACGTAACATAGTCCCAAGATCTTCAGGCCCAACATCCTCATAATATAGAATCCTGATGCGGAGTGTTGTATTACCTCCAAGTATAATCTTGTTCGCCGGCATTCCGGCGTCCACTTCTGCGGTGATGATCTCGTTGATCGCATGAGCAGATGAGAGAAGGCCCTTCTCGTCTTCGTTATCCATGTCTACACGATGAATTACACGAAATATGTCGTGGTTTAGCACGCGTGATTGGAAGTTTATCTGCAGAACATACCGGATAGGGATGAGAGATCAAACCATGCCGACATCTTCATTTGCATATTGATAGTAACCGGAATGATCCTCTGAGTTGACGGGAAGCACTGCTTGAGGGAAAACAACGAGATTATATTTGGGATTTACGACGTACCGCATGCGGTAAGATCCATTTCGTTCCAGGGAAACTTGGCGCTAACATTTCTGCTACTGGTTTCCATCCTACAGCGCACACATGTACGATACGTTTCAGGGAGCATCCTAAATCATAAACATTTAAGCAAGCATAGCGCACCAGCTCCTGTATCTCCTAATCCGTGCAAGAAGATTATTGTCGAAGTGTGCGCTACACCGGACAGAAACGACGAAATGAGTTGCCGCTCCTCCCATTGAACATGCAGATAGGGCGAAGGGAATCACCTGCTCTTGGAGGAACTATCAGGTATTTGAGCGCTGGTAAAACCGACATATTTGTTCTTTGGGAGATGCAGCGGTATACAATAAATCGAAAAGCGGATCAACGACGCGGGAGCTGAACCGGTTCCCATGCACACATGCGGCTGGACCCTGCAGGTCATCACATTGCAGCACATTGATTTCGACGGTATTTACAAGATGGGCGGAAGTCAAGGCTTGCTCAGGAGGTTCTTCAACCAAACCCGAAGATCCTCAATTTCCTCGGGGTCTATGGAGTGCATCCTGTCCACGGCTAAATGCGACCACTGGGTCTGCTGTTCCATGCCCCCAGAAAATGGGCAGATTACGAGACTCGCTGGTCATCGACTATATGAGATACCCGGATCAGAATGCATATGTGTAGGTAGGCAATTCCGCAACGCACTTCCTTGATTGTATCGTACAGGAGTCTCCCACTGAGACACACCAGGCCTGCAAGTTTTATCTCAGTCGTCAAGCCTAAAAGGAGGGCACGTTAGAGGCTTTTAGGGTATTGTCGGATGTTCGCTCGTGTTAAACCTGTGATAAGCGTCATCCCGCAACCTTGACTGAAGCCTAGCGTGACGACCGCTTCAATAATAGACTTCAGAGCAAGAGTAGACGCTGACCTCCTAGGATAATCTTGTTTTCTGGGATACCACCACCGATCTCGGAGGTGATAATCGCGTTAATTTCACGAGCGGATGCCCATATGCCTTGCACGTCCACATCTTTGTCCACGTCTGCTAATGAAGAATCCACGGGTTTTGTTCATTCGCTCAATTCAGGGAGTGTCATATTCTGCCTGGAGTGTGTACATGGAAGTTCTTTGATGTCGAACCACGCTGGCATGGACATGCCGTGGTTGAAGGTCACGGGAATGGCACGCTATAAGTTACGCACAAGCTATTGAGTCAGGAATACTTGGAGAACGGTAGTTGTATGCGGCTTACAGCATGAGGAAGAATCCATTTTGTTCCAGGAAAGGTTGATGCGAGAGTTTCCGTAAGCGGACGCCACCCTGTATAGGCGGGTCAGCAAACTCCCTAGGCAATCCGATACAGGATGCGGGGATTAACCTGCGCCCGAGTCCCCAAGCCCATGTAAAAACACTATAGTCGATGTATGAGCTATCATAAGGAAGATAAGGATGGGTAAAGCAGCTGGACATGGCGGACTTCGAGTAAAGGATGTTACCTGTTCTGGGAGGTATAGCAATGAACTTAAGTGCCTGTAGCACCGCCATTGCGCTATCAAGGGAGATGCGTCAGGCGCTAATAGGAAGGTTTTGAATGAGGAGATGGTTCAAGTTGTCCAGAAGTCAAACTCGACGTGAGAAGAGCGCGGTGTGAGTCGTCAACGTCAACTTCCACCAAGCATGTCTACCTCAGAAATCGGGCTTCCTGCCGACCAGGAAATCTTGCCTAAAGCGACTGAGGAATTAAGTTCTGCCCCTCAAGGATTTTCAGACGGCACAAGTACCGCACCAGATGGAGAGACCTCTTCTGTTCCCGCTCTCTCCAAGAATGCTCAGAAACGAATATTGAAGGAGGCTCGTCGTGCAGAGCAAAAGATAGAACGCAAGGCAAAAGACAAATTCATCAAGAAAGAAAAACAACGCATGAAAGCCGAGAAACGTGCTGCAGGAGAGGCGTTAGATGAAGGAGAGGAGCGAGCCCAGAAGCGAGCGCTTGTTCAGAAGCAGCCGTTCAACGCTCGGATTGTTATTGACCTCGGGTTTGACGACAAGATGTTTGAGAAGGTGAGCCATAAGCCTATCGTATCTGAAAAAAATGATGGAAGCGAATGTTCCTGTTATTTCACTGAAAGCACAGGAAGTCAAGTCTCTATGCTCGCAGTTGAGTTTTACGTACGGAACAAATCGCAGGGCGACAAAGCCCTTTGCGGCTCTACTTCACACCTCAGTGAACGGGCGAACAAAGGAGTGGCTCGACAGTCTACAGAACAGGGATTACTTGCGTTGGCGAGGGGTTGACTGGTGGTCGAAAGGATACGAATATCTCTGGGAAGAGGGTGATCCAGGCGCCCTTACACTGAACCTACCAGAGCCAGACGTTGTAGTCACAGAAGGAGAAACAAAGAAACATTCACATAAAGCCAAGGCGCCAACGCAACACAAGTGCGATTGCTCCACGGTGATTTACTTGACAGCCGACTCTGAGGAGGAGATCACAGAGCTCAAGGAGGGAGAGACCTATATTATTGGTGGGATTGTCGATCGTAACCGTTACAAGGTGAGCAGACCAGATTAGTCTCATTGAGATACTGAAACGTAATTATCAAATCCACAAGAATCTTTGTCACGATAAAGCCATCGCCCAAAGCGTCCGAACAGCGAGGCTACCCATCGGGACGTACATCTCCAGCCTGCCGACGCGAAAAGTGCTAACGGTGAACCAGGTATTTGAGATTATGCTCAAATGGGTCGAGGAGCGTGACTGGGAAAAGGCGATCATGGCGGTAATGCCACAACGCAAGTTCAAGGATGGGAAAAAGAAGGCTGGGAACGAATCCGGAGGACAAGTCGACCATGGTGTCGACAGTGGCGAAGAGCTGGAGGAGGAAGTCAGAGGGGTAGAAAGTAACGAAGGAGGGTCCATGGCAGGAAAATCAGAGGAGGTGGATATTGCTGCCACAGATTCATGAGGCTGATTACGAAGAAAGCAAGTCTATTGTTCATAATACTTCTTTCAAACTCGTTTTGGCGCTTCCTCGCTGTAGAGGTTTTGGTTGCTCGGGTGAGGGTTTCCATCCGATCTATGAAAAAAGGAGTAAGGAAACTCTGTTAGACACGTGGATGATGGAAGGCTTCCGTTCACCATGTATATGACCTGGAAGGTCGCCGGAACCGAACCGTCTTCATGTCCATGTAATTCTGCGCGAAATTAGATTAATAGACAAGTCATGGTAAATCTAGGAACGGGACTGACCTTTGTATATGGAGGAAGCGGCAAGTAGCGTGTCACGATGCAGAAATGGACGCCTTTGATATAGCTTTAGTAAAATCATACAGCCTATGAGTATGGGACGCGAACCGTCCTATTACGGCGTTGCTCTCGCCCATATCGCGAAGATCCTCCAAGAGCTCCCACATGCTCGGGTACGCGATCTTTACTTCGTCCGTGTCGACTGTAAGAAGATTAAAGCCGGCTCGCCCCATGAGATTCGAGATATCGTTTGTTTCTGAAGAATAGGGCGCCGCCGGTGAACCATACTCTTAACTGAGAAGGTGCCATCTTTGGTACTGACCTGTCATCGGAGAAACTCTCGGTGATATTCCGCCTTCCCGTTCGGTCTCTGCTAATTGTAAAGATGTTCTAGAGAATAGACCTGTCACGAGGTGATGATATATGGGTGATATCAACGATCTCGCACCTCAATTCAAACAATGTATCACCCCCGAGGATTGCACCAATAAAGACGCCATCTGGCCTCAGTGATTCTTTAATCTGAATCAAAGCACCTACTTAAATAATGAGCTATCTTTGGTCCGTTCTCCTCTTGACGGGGGCTTACCAGGTAGATCGTTGACCCAATGCAAACTAAGGCATGAGACGACAGCGTCGAAGGAATTCCGCGGGACGTGTTCTAGGAGACTTTCTTCGTCTCCTGTGTCTTGTGTCACCGAGACTATTTTAAGTGATGGTGTAAGTGCAGCTCGACCAAAAAGAACTCGGCACGGCATTACCTTCGAAGTCCTGCATGGCGATGTCGCGCTTCAGCATCTTCTCTTGACAATGTAATGGTATTTTAGCCACGCTTTGTGTTAAAGGAAAGAGGGGATGTTAGACTGACCACTCATGTCCATCATGGTGACCTTCCGATCGTATGTCTTACTTTCGATCAGTTTGGTGAAATGACCAGGACCTGATCCCAAATCGAGAATGTCACGAAGCTCCTTTTTTATGTCCTGTAAAATTGAGGGGTGTTTAGCATATCGTTTAATGATGAAAGTGAAACTGATCCAGGACATACCGCGAATCTCTCAATTACACGATCAGCAACCTCATCGCGTAGGTAGTCGACAGTTCGACTTCGCTCGCCGTTGTCGAGGGACGCGGCGCGATCCTTTTGCATCTGCTTCATGCGCCGGTCGAAGACTCTGAAAGGACTGATACCTGTGCCATCCAGCGGGGAGGCGTACTGTCGAGCACTGGTACTAATGAGGCGAAGTGATCGCATATGTTGTGGATCGTGTGAAGGAGAGCGTGGGTGTGTTTTCAAACACTCATTCTAATCTTGTCGCGTCTAAACGTCCACTACTACCGATCATGTTCCCAAACGGGCAGTATCCTGGCTACATTCCACAGAATGGCCATTATCCAAATAATCTCAGCAACCCGCCTCCCCAAAACGCCGTCGCTCTTGTCCAACCGACGGCGTTTCCTCAGTTCCCTCTGACCCCTGAGCAAGAATACATGGCCCTACAAAATAAGCATTACATTGATCGTCTCCTTTTGGTTCAGCAGCAGGCCCGAGAATTGGCAGCGGCAGGGTCAGTTACGCAGACATGTGTGTTGTGAATCTGACTAATGGACTGTATTAGGCTGTTAAATGGCGGCGTCGGCGGAGGAAATGTCCAAGCACTTCCTCCAGTACAACCTATTGCTCAATCTGGATATGTTCAACAGTCTGGATACTCTCAGATATACACCGACACCGTGGGGACGAACTACGCCCTTCCAGTTGCGGCCCAAGGCAACATCGTCGAGGTTCCTTCATCTAGCCAACGGCCTTCCTCAACATCCCACAGCACTGGTGGATTTCCCTCCGGTGGTAGAGGAGATGGCTGGGAGGGGTCTAGTCACAGCCATGTTCCACTGCAGAATTATCAACAACACACTACGTCTCAGGGTCCCTCTAGGCATCGGCAAACGTCTTCTCAAAGGTTCTCAGATCATGTGCCGTCAACCTCCCAGTCGTCATTCTCTAATGGACCAATGAAATCCTTGGCCAACGCTCCAATGTCCTCTTCCTACCAGTCGAGCAACTTATCAAAGGCTCAAGCCAATGGGTCCACGGCTGCGGTATCCGATCATTCTTGTTCTGGAGGTCTGCCACAGGGCACCCTTGAAAAAGTCCTTGGAGGTATGCATGGTTAGCAGCATAATCGGTTCACAATTAATAATACGCTTTCTTTGTTGATTACCCTAGTGCTTCGATCGGCCCCCCAAGACGCGCCCCTTGAGCCTGTCTCAATTTCAAGCGCTCAATCTGTGCCCTCACGGCCTCACGCTGAACAAGCCACGACATCCCTGGCACCGAATCCCCAGTTGAAGCCCCCTAAAGGTGATACTAGCTCGTCGTCGCGATTTAACACCTTTCCATCACAACTTTCGAACCCGGTGTATCCCACTTTGAATCCAACACGCCTTTCTACGAACATCATGGACACGGCCTCTGTATCTGGGGCGAAATTTTCCGGCTCCATCGGTGTACAGGGCCGTAATGACGCCTTCGTACAACAGGCGGTCCCTGTCTCACAGGGAATCGTCTCGCAGGTTGCCCAGGGCGCCATCGTTTTATCGTCGTCCTTGTCAGGCCAAAACACCCCTGTTCCTATTGCAGCAACATGGGTTACGGTACCAAATACTGTGCTGGGGAACGCGCCGCAACCCCGGGCGTCGCCCATCGAGCCGACCCCCTCGTTAGATCCCGTCGATACTGCAGAAAGATTGAATGCTCATGGAGTCGATGGAGCAGCACCTAGCGGAGGCACGGTTGTAGCTGGGCCCTCAGTCGGCGCCGGTAGCGCATCGACAAGAGGTATCAACGCTGTTCAGCACAATCCCAAGTCCAGAATATCCCATCCATCCCCACCGGTCCCTTCGCTGACTACCAGTTCTGGGCAGTCGCTGCTCGGCGACTCAGCCGTCACCTCCACCGGAGCTCTAATTCCGAATCAAGAGCCTCCCACTTCAAAATACTCGCCAGACGCTCTCACCATACCAGCGGATACCTTCTGGACGTTAGCTACTATGACTCAGGGAGTTCATGTTCGAGAAGTGAGAGCCACTAAGGCGGACTTGAATGCGAATTGGTTAAACCTGAAAGCAAAGCTCGCCAACGAGCCAGAGAAGCTGAAGCAAGCGCAGGGTGTGCTCGCGCATATCTTGCATTATGGGTTTGATCAAAGTGACGGGCGTTATTTGGTTCACCAAGGCTCGGGGCCGGCGCTGACCCCCGCCCCTTCTATGAATGTTCCGACTGCCACACTGAGCTCGCAGCACATATCGCAGAAACCCAACGTACGGCCATCGAACACCCAGGGCCTTCAGGTCAACGTGCCCTCGTCCTCGGACGCGATCCAATCGATGTCACAGAAGGCAGGCCCGCAAATGATGGGAGGGGCACCGGTGGATCACCAGCCGCGACCAGCACCATCCATAACGACCTCCCAAGCATCTTCAACGCCTCTTTCGTCGCTTCAGCTATACAAGCAGGAACCACAGTCGACCCTAGTCCAGCAACAGCATCAGTGGCACCCAGTAACTGCTGGTGCCGCCTCGTCTCCACAGTGGCCACCCAACAGTCGCCCAACTACTTCCTACTCATCTACATCTGCACTTCCCCAGACGGCCACATCCACGTCAGCTGCCGTATCAATCACGCGTCCGAGCGTCGCGGCGGTCGGACCCGAGCCAGATGCACAAGCTCTAATCAACGCCATTTTGAAAAATCTAGGCCCAAAGAAAAAAAGGAGACGTACGAAGTCTGAGGCGTCTGGACGTGGCGATGAGGGCAAAGCGAAGATGCGTACCGAGGATTCAGTAGCCCTGCAAACGCCTAAAGCAGCGGAGGACCTGCCGATGCCAGTGGAGGCCCAATCTCTCGCCGAACCAATGCCGGATGCTCCTTCAGAGGCGATTTCAGTTCTCCCCGTTGAGCTCCTAACGCAGGATACGCTGATGCCAGAACGTATATCGCCCACCGCCCAGCTTGCTGGAGCCACTCCCTCGATATCGCCGCCTATCATGGCACAGCCGCCTATCCTTTCGCCACTCCCAAGCGTTCACGATCTTGCTTCTGGGGGATCCACAGTACCATCTGAGAAGGGTGAAACTCCGCCTACAGTAGTGTCGGAGATACCTATTACTTCTTTGGTCCAAGAGAAGTTGTCTCCGGTACAGCCCGCGCGTCTCTTCACTCCGAGACATACTCCTCCAATCCCCTCTCCAAGTTCGGCCGTAGATCCTCCTTCCTCGGCCATATCTATCAGCAGCCCGGAGGTTGAGCCATACAACGAGGACCATAAACCCTTATTCCTTCCGTCCACACCCCCCAGCGAAGATGCTCCTCTATTCCGATCACAGATGTCTCCCGCGCCACCTGTCCACTCCCCTAAGGATGCCCGAGCCACAGAGGCGATCCTTTCTCTCGATCGCCTCCCGGATGCATCGCGTAGACTCGCAGGTGGGCCAGATAGCGAGGTCGATGAGCTTGCTGAGGACGTAATGGTTTCACGGCCAGATCGAAGCCAGGGGCTTGCTACTCGTGACACGTCTCATTCTGACAGACCGGGCAAAGTCGCCACCACATCCGCATCAGTTAGACGCCTGCACTTTCCCGACCGGACATGGCGTCTGACCGTGGAGATACCCTGGCGACCGGATATAATAAACGCGGCAAAACGTGCGCGTTCGGCTCGGTGTACTGCATCTGCAACAGTAGCCGTACAAAAGCGAGCCGAGGATGCAGTGGTTGATGGAACCCTTGAGCTTGAAGCTGCCATCTGGGCCGATACACCACCAACGTCCTCTATGAATGCTGGGCTTGTCAAATCTCGTGAGCTCGGGCATTGATTCAGGGTATTACTACGACACCTGATCATCTCCGTTTCTTATGTCAACATAAATTGTGATGCCCTTGATCTGTTCTCTAGAGCTGGTCCCAGATATTGCTGGTGAAGCCCCTGGAGGAGAATCATCTCTTTCGGGTATAATATTCTTTTATATTTCACCCGCCATGCATTAATTTGTTTTCTGTATTTAGTTTTTCCACATATATCGCAAACATCGGCATTGTCGGATTATCCCCACCGTCAGATACTCATGTCCTGCAAATGGGCAGGATGTAAAGCTCGATTGGACTCGATCTATCGTTACAAGACACACATTAAAACATCTCACGTGGGTACTCCTGTAGTAAGTCATCATGGTCTTGAGTCTTGTCAGGGTGCTCATGCTTGGCTTTCAGGGAGGCTGGAAATGCAAGTGGCGCAACTGCAAGCATGATATTTTCAAAAGTGGACATACCTTGTATGAACACATCAAGCAGGAGCATGTGAATACCTTGTGGCCATGTCCATACCTATGTGAGTCCACAATCTAACTACATCCAACTTGGACTAATAGATGTATAGCTTGTGATGGTTGTTTGCAGTCAGAAGCTTTCCTGCTGCGTCATATACAGCTCCAGCATCAGGATCCCAAGGGTACACTGAGGAAATTAGGATTACCAGAGGCACTGGAAATAGGACCTCATCCCAAGCATATCCAATCACCATCAATGCCAGTGTATGAGGTGATGGGTTTGGCTGTGAAACCTGCTTCAATGTCCCCTGCAAGACACAATACCCTCGGACCATGGGTGTGTATTTGAGAACAGCAGGTTGATCTTCATGGAACTGACAGCAATCTAGGTTCTTCGTCACATCTTTGGACCACCTGTGGCTGTGCCAGCATCTCCACGAAAGCACTTAGCTCAAAGGGAAAGATCTCCAGAAGGTCAACATAACAACATGGATGAATATGACTACCTCAGAAAACCAGGTGATGAGATAGGCCGCAATATGGCCACTCTACAATCACTGGATAATCTGGTGGACCATGTCAATTATACCTCTGGAGGTCAAAGATCTCCCATGGCACTGTTGATACAACCTACCAACTCACAACATCAGTCTTTACAATCAGCTAGGCAACAAACAACAGCACATGACACTGAAACAGGAATATCATCCCCTACTACCAGTAACCATCTAGGAGTCAAGACTGCTTCTATTCCTGTACAGGAACAGCATGCTGATGTTTTTGATTTTGGGCCAGTTGATACTTCACTCCTCAATGATGAGTAGTACCCCCTTGTTTCTTAAAACAAAAAGCTTTCTCTTGCATACATCATTTACTGCCTTCCCAGTTGACTTATCTGTACATGGCCCACTAAATAATCATGTGTTGTAACAGAAGTGTCCAAAGTGCTCCCACCATGATGTCCTTAAACCCCCAATGTCCTTAGTCTCCTATTGCTGGACTGCAAGATGTTGTGCTGACCAGTGAGAATACTTTGAACATTAGCTGTCACCTTCAAGGGTCTGACAAGTTATGCAAGAAACCCTGGGATAAATATCATATATTACACCTGTAGTGTGGTGCAGGATCCAAGAGTGAAGTTGCTGGACATGATCAGACTTCTCTGTTCCATTTGTACATGTGTGGATAGGCCATTTGGAATCTTCATCTTACTTTTACCACTGCTCTATCCTCATGACAATACTGATAGCATCTGGTATTATAAAGATCTACCTATTACACTCTACACAAACCTTACTCCCACTTCCTTTAACCTTGGACTTGTGGATTTGTCAGAACTTCAATGTCCCAAACACATCCTACTAATGTGCTTGTCACAACTACATGTGGAAGTGACTTGAGGGAAGAAGCTGTAGGGTGGGCTCATGCCTGAAGACAGTGCCAGGATGACTCTATGGGTAGTACTGACATGTCTGGGTGAGATGTCACCTTTGTTCTGCTCCTATTCTGTTCTATTGCACTTACTGATTGTTCTATGTTGCTTAGTGATACATGTCCTGCTGACTGTACTTGGTGTGTGGTGTGTTCCAGGGTGCTTAAGTAGTAGCAAAGTGAGGAGGAGTGTTCCTCACTTTGCCTCTGGTATCTCTCAATCCACTTTACTCTCACCCAACCTTCTGAGTGCACTTGTTAGGTATTCCCACATGAAGTCACAACAACTACTTGAGGTAGTTGAGTAAGAACAGATGAAGAGTGACTTATGATGTCCTCTGCTGCTACTTGAAGACACACTCAAGGTTAATTGTGAAAGTGCTACACATGCCAAAGGTCAAAGCCAACATTGACAATTGCATGTTCAACTCAAAGCCTTCCCCTCAACCTCAGAGAGTGTGGCACAAGTCACATCCAGATCTCTGAGGCATCTTGTCACAACTTGAGGACTGAGAGGTAGAAAAGGAATGGTGGGAGCTGGCAGCTACCAACAATGGAAGGTTTGCTTCATGTTGTCATGACTTAGCATCTAGTTGTGTCTTGTAGCACAGCAGAGGATGTCATAAGTTGCTCTTCATCTGGCTTCTATCAACCACAGAGTGGTTGTCATGACTTTGTTTGGATATACTCAAAGCATGCATGTTAGGAGTTCTGGGTGAGAGTAAAGGAATATAAAAGATATAAGAGGTGAAGTGAGGAACAATCCTCCTCACTTTGCTACTACTTAAGCACAGTTACAAATATGACACATCTCATACAGTAATCAGAACCTGGATCACTAAGCCAGGGAACATTATCAGTCAGCAACATAGAACAGAATAGAACAATGAGGCTGTGTGTCTTGAAGATGCATCAGCACAGCCCATAAGTCTCTGCATGTGCCTTCCAGGCACAACTCCATGTTCTCCACTCTGCTCCTTAAGTCATTTCTGCAATGGTCATGACTCTTAAGGCATCATAGAGGGTTGGTCAGTTGTTGAGACAGGTATGACACTGACATGGAAGTGGCTTCTTGATTTGTGATGCCACCCCTGGATATAACTGATGGAATTCCAATACTGTGAACACATTGTTCACCAGGTACTCTGCTGGTTCCCATGAGTTCTCCTCCTTGCCATAGTCCACCCACTTGATGAGGTATTGGAGCTGCTTCCCCTGCCATTGTGAGTTGATAACCTTCTCCACTTTGTAGTGTTCTTCACCATCTACCACCACTGGTGGCAACAGCTCAACCTCACATCCATCAATAATGTCCTTCTTGACTTTCATAAGGAGGGCAACATGGAAGACATTGTGGATCTTCATGGTTGCAGGGAGTTTCAGACAATAGGCATGAGAGGAGATGGTTTCTGTGATCAGATACAGTCTGAGGCACTTAGCTGCCAACTTCATAGAGGGCCAGTCCATTGTGATGTGCATAGCTTCCAGCCACACCTTTTCTCCTACTTCAAACACCAGGGTATCTTCATGATCCCAGTTATATGCATGTGCCTGTCATTCCTGAGCCATCTTCATTGTAGCCTTAAGCTCCTTCTGCACTGTCATGAGTTGTGTGACTATTTCTCCTGCAGCTGGTGATGTTTGTGAGACTGTGGGCATCATGGTGAACATTAGGTGGTAGCTGTAGTTCACAAAGAAGGGTGATGCATTGATCAATGAGTGGTGTGTGTTGTTGTATGAAAACTCTGCCATTGCAAGGAGGTCAGCCCAGTTGTCTTGTTGGTGGGTTGCAAAGACCCACAGGTATTGTTCCACCACCATGTTTGTGCACTCCATTTGCCCATCCATCTGTGGTCAGTATGCTGTCAAAAATGTCAGGTTGATACATAATGCCTCATACACTCCTCTGACCAGCTTGGACATGAACTGCATTCCTCTATCTGATACTGTGTTCACTGCATACAGCCTCAATACATTGTTGATCAACAGCCTCACTGTGCCCTCTGCCATTACTGTCTTTGTCATGGGTATGAAGTGCACCATCTTGGTGAGATGGTTGACAATGTCATGGTTAGTTGCTGTCAACCTCTCATTTTGGCCTTATATATGATCTTATCAAGGTCTCCATCAACAGGGACCTGACTCAGGAACTGGCAACTATGGGGACCTGACTCAGGAACCAGCAATATCGGAATTACCAGAGTTAACAGACTTAACATTCTAGAAATTACCAATGACATCACCAGTGATGTCATCTGCAGCCTGCAGTAGTTATTATTAGAACTGCAGTATGCAGCATCTATAATTAGTAACTGGAGGCCAGACTGACTCATTGCATGACTCAGCCAGAAGCTGCAGTAGTTATTCTTAGATAGAAGCAGCAACCACAGTTTGTAGCAGAAGCTGCAGTTATTGCAGCTGCAACTGCAGCCTGGGAATAACTGCAGGTCCTTAGGGTATACAAGGAGGGGGACCAGAGCTGGTCTCAGTTCCCCATTCCACCCTCTTATTGCTATCACAGTGAATACACCTCTTACTCTCATCATAAACCTCTTGTGCATTGCCTCTTACCCATCATCACCATTACCAACAGTGAGTAGGACTCAGTTGACCTGAGCATCTCTTTTATCATCAACTAGAACATTGTGAACTGACAGACAACAATGGGGGTTGAGTTGAATCCTTTAGATGGTAGCAGGTCTGTCATGAAGTCATAAGAGATTGACTGCTATGGTCCTTCTGGTACAGGTAGGGGCTTGAGGTGACCATGCTCAGTTGAGTGACAGTTCTTTGTTCACTGGCACTTGTTGCATGCCTCAATGTAACAGTTGACATATGCCTTCAGGCCTGGCCAGTAGTATCTTCTCAACACCAGCTCCAGCATTGCTGCCTGCCCTCTGTGCCCTGCCATCATCAAGTCATGGGAGAGCTCTAAGATCCCCCTCTTGAGCTTGTCATCTGCCAGTACATAGATCCTTCCCTGGTGGAACAGGATCCCTTCCTCCACTGAGTACTCCTCAAACTTCTTCATCATCTCTGCATTTGTCAAGGTCAGATCAGCATCAAAGTATGCCAGGATTGGTATGAGGGCATTGTCATGTCATATGATCACCTTGATCTGTTCTAAGAGCTCTGTCCAACTGGTACAGTGCTGCAAGCTCTGTGAAGTTTTCAGGCCTAAGGATTTTGCATGGTTTGCCATTATCCCCCTCTAATGTCTGATGATCTGATCTTCAAGACAATGCATCTGGCTTTGCTGATTGGTGGCCCAGATGGTATGTGATATGGAAATTGTAGTGGGAGAGGAGGTCTGCCCATTGTGCTTGTTGCTGGTTGGTGATCTTTGCATCTTTGAAGA
Source organism: Tulasnella sp. JGI-2019a (assembly GCA_019633535.1). Taxonomy (NCBI): domain Eukaryota; kingdom Fungi; phylum Basidiomycota; class Agaricomycetes; order Cantharellales; family Tulasnellaceae; species Tulasnella sp. JGI-2019a. Next base: position 23,188 of record WSUE01000403.1, read on the forward strand.
ATTCCAGGTTTTTGTGATCTGTAATGACATGAATGAGGTCCTCTGGCCCCTGTAGATACTGCCTCCAGTGTTCTAGTGCCTTGACAATCATGAGCATCTCCTTGTTTTAGATGTTGTAGTTGCATTCTGCAGGTAACATTGACTTTGAGAGGAACACCACCAGATGCTCACATGTGTCCTCCTGTTTCTGTGACAATATTGCCCCATATGCATAGTCTGACACATCTGTCTCCACCATGTAGGGATGATCAGGGTTTGTGTGGGCCAATACTGGTGCTGTTGTAACTGCCTCCTTCAGTGTGTTGAAGCTTTCCTGCTGCTTCAATCCCCATTCAAACACCACTCCCTTCTTCTCTAGGTTGTGTAGTGGTCTGGCCAGCTTTGAGAATCCATGAATGAACCACCTGTAGAAGTTTAGGAAGCCCAGGAAGGACTGTACCTCAGTCACCATCCTTGGCTCCTTCCACTCCTTGATCACCTCCACCTTCCACTGGTCCATCTTGAAACCATCTTTGTTGATGTGGACACCTAGCCACTCTGTTTCTTTGTTGTGACTATGGTTTGTGGGCTGTGGGCAATGACTTTGTGGGTATGGGGTGAGTGAGATACTCTGTGCATGAACTATGAGATGTGGACAATAGATGAGATAAGTCACTATGGACTTTGGCTGGTGAATATAGGAGGTGAAGTGAGGAACAAGACCTCCTCACTTCCTACATTATATATGATCCAGAGAACATTGGAAAGAGGATGTGTCAGCAATCAGAGAGAACATTAGAAAAAGGATGTGTCAGTGTCAGAGAGGACATCATAGAAAGGGCATGTCAGCATCAGAGAGAACATTAGCAAGAGGACATGTCAGCATCAGAGAGAACATCATAGAAAGGATGTGTCAGCATCAGAGGGAACATCAACATGCCAGTGAAACTTAGATACAATGTTACAGTCAACATAGATAATACTCATCCAACAGGATTGTGAGACAGTAGAGTTCAGATAAGGACCTAGCAAACATGAACAGAGTAGGGTCGGGACATCAGCCCCTCTTCTAGGCATGAGTAGAAGCAGGCTTGCAATGATGAGTGATGGTGGGACAGTGTGTAGGCAATGCAGCTTTGGGATGCTGTTTGTGGAATTCAGCAATCAACTCAGGTGCATGCTTGAGGTGTGTGAAGAGTCAGCTCCTTGCTAGACTCTGATAGGCACTACTGTGCTGAGGGTGCCAACCAGGGGTACTTACTGATGGCTATAGCTTTGGACAGAGAGATGAGGTAGAGAGGAGATTGGAATTGAAAGACACTAGATTACAAACAGGTGTTTG
>WSUE01000404.1:0-24446 GCA_019633535.1 Tulasnella sp. JGI-2019a
TTAACGGTGACTTCCCCTCTGCGCGTGTAGATACTTCAACATGTAGAAATGTTGGCTTTCCAAGGCGCGCGGGTAGAATGGACAAACATAACAAATGTTGACTTGGGGACTTGGCGTGCTTTGCAAGGATGAATGTAAACCAATGGGCATTTGCTTGGTGTGAAGTCGCATAGGGCAAATGTAGGCGATGAGGGCAAATACAATATGACAGTGACGAGTGGAAAACAGCATTCAAAATGCGGTTTGGTCTCTTTGAATTCAAGGTCATGCATTTTGGCCTTAGTAACACACCAGCCGTTTTCCAGCAAATGATGAATGACACCCTCACTCCAGTCCTCAACATATCTGCCACCAACTACCTCAATGATACACTCTCATATGCCAACAATCTCCCCAACCACATTCAAACAAACCACATGATCATGCAGCAGTTCAGGGAGAAGAAGCTCTATTGTCATGCAAGAAAATGTGAGTTCCACAAGCCTGAGGTTGATTGGCTGGGAGTACATGCAAATAAGGATGGTTTCGCGATGGACAAGTGGAAGGTGGAAGTGGTGCAAGAATGGAAGGCACCTAGGAACATTAAGGAGGTACAATTGTTCTTGGGTTTCCTCAATTTCTACCACAGATTCATCAAGGGATTCTCCAAGATGGCATGGCCGCTTCATGAGTTAGAGAGGAAAGGTGTGAAGTTCATCTGGGGACAGAAAGAGCAAGAGGCCTTTGACGCGCTGAAACACACCACCACAATGGCCCCTGTCCTTGCACACGCGAATCCCGAGTGACCCTACATTCTAGAAACTGATGCCTCTGACTATGCCTACAGTGCCATCCTATCACAAAAGCAGGATGACAAGAAGCTCCACCCTGTCACCTTCCTCTCAAAATCCCTCAACCCAGCAGAACGCAATTATGACATCTATGACAAAGAAATGCTAGCGGTTGTAAAGGCTTTCGAATACTGGCGACAGTACACACAAGGCACAAGAGACCCCATCAAAGTCATTACAGATCACAAAAACCTGACTTACTTCTGCAACACAAAAATCATGAACCATTGACATGCCTGATGGGCTGACCTGCTATCTCATTACAACTATGAGATCAACTATCAACCAGGTACTCAAGCAGGAAAGCCAGATGTGTTGTCTCGACATGCAGATCATCATCCTGAAGGGGGGGATAACGAAGCCACCAATTCGATTTTTCGACCCGAAGCCTTCGCATCAATCACCACACTGTACTATGCTGATGCAGACTTGTTGGATATGGTGAAAGGGAAGTTGCATTTGGACAAGAAGGTGGCACCGATTTTGGCATTCTTTGATGCTGATCCACATGCACAAATGGATGGTTTCAAATTGGAAAACAGAGTGCTGTATAGGAAGGGAAAGGTCTACATGCCAGATGATGAGGACATGAAGCAGGAAATTTTAAAGCTGTACCATGAGTTGCCACTGGCAGGACACCCTGGCTAAGCGTGAATGTTGGAGTTGGTGAATTGAGGCTACTACTGGCCATCGCTCAGAGTGTATGTCAATAGGTTCATCAATGGGTGTGATATGTGCCAGCAAGTCAAGCAACACCACAACACCCTTCATGGCCTTCTCAAGCCCCTCTCCATCCCTGAAGGCCTGTGGCAAGCCATCTCTTACGACTTCATCATAGACCTCCCAAAGTTGAAAGGTTTCAATTCAGTTTTCATTGTGGTCAACCACCTCACAAAAATGGTGCACTTCGTTCCAGCCACAAAGAAGGTGTCAGCAGAAGACACAGCACAGCTGCTACTCAATAATGTGTGGAAGCTACATGGGCTACCATCATCGATGGTGTTGGATCAAGGCATGCAATTCAACTCCAAGATGCTGAAAGGGCTCTATGAACGTTTGGGGATCAAGCCCACCTTCTCAATGGTGTATCACCTGCAGACGGATGGGCAAACTGAACATACTAACAGCATGGTAGAACATTATCTATGGATATTCTGCAATCATCAACAGAATGACTGGACGACTCACCTCCCACTCACGGAGTTTGCATACAACAACAGCCACCACTCATCCATTGGCATGACCCCTTTCTTTGCCAACTATGGCTATAATCCCACCTTTACCAACCTCCTGAGTGAGCAACAAATGTCACTGACAGTGGAGAATGTGGCAGATAAGCTGGCAGAGATACATGAAGAGTTGAAGGCAGTGATGAAGGTAGCACAGGAGTGGATGACGCGTTTCTATGACAAAAAACATGAAGAGGCACTGAAACTAAGTGTTGGTGATAAAGTGTGGCTCAAGGCAATGAACATTGACACAGATCGACCTTCAAAGAAACTAGTGGCATGACGACTTGGTCCATTCAAGATCAAGGAGGTTGTATCAACCCATGCATACTGACTTGACCTACTGCACACCATGAAAATTCATGACGTCTTTCATATTTCCCTCCTCACACTGCACCATGCCAACACCATTCCAGGACATCAGTTCGAAGAGCCACCACCAGTAATTGTAGATGAAGAAGAAGAGTATGCTGTGCAGGAGATCAAAAACTCATGCTACTTCTGAAATCAATTGCAATACCTGGTACATTGGGAAGGGTACGACGACGGAGAAGAAACTTGGGAACTGGTTAGTCATCTCGAGCATGTGCAAGAGCTAATCGAAGATTTCCACACCCAACACCCAGAGGCCACATCACCTACCCATCATCCTTCAGTCACTCGTCAGTGCAAGCATGCTTCAACTCGTGCCTAGGAGAGGGGCTAATGTCCTGACTCTGTCTGATCCTCGCTTGCCAAAGTCTTTCTGAACTCCACGTTCCCACATCTCTCTGCCTATGTTCAGCTCACATACTGATACGTCTCATCTCTTTCTCTCTGCCATCTCTATTCCCATGTTATCTCTGTGTGCTGACTGAGAATGTTCTATTGATGACTGAGATGTTCTATGACATTCTGTGGTGACTGATGTATTCTCTCATGTTCCTTGTTGTTCTCAAAACTTGTATATAATCAGTGAAGTGAGGAGGTCTTGTTCCTCACTTTGCCTCCTGTATTCTCTTGTCTCATAGTCAACCCAGAAGCCTGCTCTCTTACCAAGAGTACAAGTCCTTGCAGAGTATCCTGCTCAATCATGTCCACAGTCCTAGTCTCCCACAGTTCATAGACCACGTTTGCGACAGCAATGCATCGTGGGAATCGCCAAGTGTCTGGGCAGATCATTATTGTCTGCATAATCTGATCAGAGCATGCAATTATGGATGTATTCTAGTTCTAGATAACTTAGGTTGAGAATCTACAAGTAATTTGTAGAGAATGCAGAGTTACAGAGACATTATGGGAAAGGAGAATTTGTGATGATGCACAGTGAATGGTCCCACTTGCCAACATTATCAACATGCGGTCTATCTGTCTGGATCCCGTTCACCCGTGTGTTCTGAACCATCCCCTTGAATATAACTGTGTGAGATGTTATGAAGCAAGCCGCAACTCGTTGCAGTCGAGTACATTGTGATGTGTCATGACTCGCAAGTTGCTTAAAGAGACCGGAGTGGATCTGGCATTGTAACACTTCCAGGGGGAGCTTCTATATTGCCTGTATATGAGTTTTTGAATTATATGCCTGGTCGTCCCGTAGCCAAATCGGGCACCTCGCGTCGTCATCGACATGGGCGTCCTATGATTGCGTTAAGCCACATTAAAATTCTCTTGACCATTGAACTACAATTACTGTAGTTCTTGATCCCGGGTTGATCTAGGGTCGTCAGTCTCAGCATGGAAAACGGGGGATTATATATGTCACGAGAGCCAAGAACATAAATAAAAAAATAACTATGCGCGACAGATGACTACGGGGGTCGAAATGACTCGCATCCTTTGAGGAGGCTACAAGGTCCGGCGGAGTATTTGTAGGGTTATTTCACGTCGTTCCCAGTTTCTTCTCCTACCTGTATTTTCGTCCAATCTCACCTCCACTGTACTTCTCTCCTCCCATCTGAAGCCAGCCATTCAACGGAATCTCTTTGGACACTTCCACTTGGGCCCTATATCGCTCCTCAAAGGCAGCAAGCGCCTCGCCAATATAATCGTCCCAGAGGAGTAGATTTTCGAGGCGCGTGAGGTTCTCCATCGTCGGGAGCTGCTCACCTGGCCGTTGGAAAAATTGACCTGCGTCAAGTAGAGTCCACCGCGCCTCCTCGAGCCTGTGCCGTGCGTGAAAAGCGATTGCCACAAGCACGTGAAGCTGTGCCACCTCGATCTTAAGCCCCTCGGGCACCGATACACCACCTAAGCTCCCCAGTAGCTTTCCTGCTTTCAGTCGCCATGAACATTCTGGACTGTTGTCCAGCCGAACCTTTCCTCATATCCAAAAATGCATTCAGGGCTGGAGCGGATGGCAACACGGCAAACCTCTTCCACTTCCCATCCTCCTCTACAACCGACCCATGTCCAAAACTGCCCTCGTCCGAGTCCGACTTTGGGGGCGTTGGCATCTGAAGTGGCGGCTTCTCAGGGGACGTAGACGTAGACCCTTGTGCGATCGTAGTCGACGGGGAATAAGGTCGAAGCGAAAATATGTTTGGCGGTGCCAAAGGTCCCGGCGGAGGACCACTGAACGGTAGATGGAAGATCATCTCCGATCCACCCGAAGTAGTGATCAACTGCGCAGCCTCACGCAACGCCTCCAAGTGCCCATTGAATCCAGCATTCGCGTAATTGGTCGGTATCAGAGCGTCTTCCAACCCTCATCCTCCACCACGATATCCATCTCCACATCCGCTTCATTCACAGCGTTGTCACTACCATGGTCGATCTCCCACCCATCGTCTTCCACCTCATAGTCTATCATATCCGTATCATATGTCGTGACAGGGGGAAGATGAAGTATTGGGAGGTTGCTAGGGTAGAGGCCACCATTGACGAGCTGTTCGAGATAGACAGAGCCCGGGTGACTGAGAGAGTTGTTGCCAGATGTTTGGGCAGGGAGATAGGTGGCGCCGTTTTGAGTAAATTGGCTGAGAGTTTGGTTCAGATGGGCGGCAGGGATCAATTGACCATTGATGTTGAACGAGGGGATCCCCCGGTGACACGGTGGCGTCCAACACGACGGGTTCACCCGCCTCACCCGGAGGTCAGGCCTGTTGCATGAAAGCCTCTCTCCCATCAATCAAAAGTGTAAGACGTTCAAGGGGAACGATTGTCACCGCCCCCGAAGGTAAAGTGACCTCCACATCCCCCGAAATCCGAAGCTAACATGTAAAACAACGATCAGTTCCACTTTTCCGGGGTCAACCTGTATGAAAGGATCAAGGGAACGCACATTTGTGACCTCCCCGAACTAATCCAGGTCGCTCGGACCCCTTCGTCTCAAACGCGTATCGACCTCTCCATGCTCGACTCCAAACGCACCAGGCATCGTCTGCGGCTCCTCATCATCGGTTGGAGCGTCATGCTGAAATGCCCAAGCCATCATTCTACCACTTCTCCGCATGCCGATGCGCATACCCCATCCCAACGTGCGTCATATCGAACCGCCACCCATGCGGGTTATTCTCCTTCGACTGCAGTTCAACCTCGGTGCTCTCGGTATCTTCGACCTGTTTGTCAGGCCCTCCTTGCAGGTTTTGTGCAGCATATGTAGCGCCAAAGGAAATAGAGGAATCGCGAGGATAAGCTTCGAAAGGACCCTAAGCTATCCGTGCGTCCTGGTGCTCAGTAGATTGTGGTTGCCAGAGCCAGGGGAGTTGGGGCGAATGCGTATTTGAATTTTAATGTAGACTGGGAACGCTTCTCGACGTGGTCAGAGCCATTGGGACCCGAGCAGGTACAGGAGTCTATCAGGGAAAGTGTTTCGAGAACCTGCCACGTCCAGGTAGCTTTTAGTCGTGTAATATAAGGCATCGGCGGTTGAGTGTTGATCTAACGCGTCGATTGTCTCAAGGATATCAAACAAGGTTGTCGGATAGGGGAGGTGTGATCACAGAGGTCGATAGATGATATGGAACCAAAATGGTGGTTTGCCTGGTTGTGGAGGGGAGATTGCAGAGTGTTGTGATCTCGACGTGTTGTTGAAGTCTGCGGGCGTCGGGGACATTGCTGAGACAGGTTGTTATGATCGGAATTTCGATGGGCTGGATCGCACGTGGACGCCGTATAGGAAAGGAAAGAGAGACAGCAATGGTATGCCGGTGATGTTGCAGTAGGAGGACGATGAAGTAGCGAGCTGCGAGGGTTAATTTAAGATCATGCCTCCCTTGGCAGGCACCACTCTAGTCTCCGCATCCATTCGGGGCTCAACTAATTTCGAACAAGCTGGCCACGAAAGCTATCTTTACGGTATCGCCGGTGGTGTTGGGAGCCATACTCATGATGTCATCGCACCTACAGACCTTGAACCCGGCTGTCATCCATGCAATATGACACTATCCGCTGTTTCAATTCTCTTATATGCATGTCTTTTTGAATTTGGCGCGTGTCGCCAGGGACCAAACGCATACGTGTTGTCAAAACAGACCCTGCTTACCTCCATCGTGACATCTTCAATAAGACTCTGTTTATCCTCATACCTCACTGCCGTCCTCCGCTCGCCCAACATTCATATCATATCAAGACAACAAAAAAGAATACTAAGGGTCATGCGACGTGAGAATTGAGGTGACGCGACTCCTCTGGAGAAGAAGGTAGAAGGTCCGATTGAGTATATGCAGCTCGGCTCGCTTTCCCCATCTCTCACCTGTGTGTCCCACCCATTCAAGCTTACCACTACTGTACTCGCCTCCGCACAGCTTCGTACCACTCGTTGAGCGGAATCCCTTCTTGCAGGTCCAGTTGAACCCGATGCAACTCTTCCAAGACGACAACGGATTCTCGAATATAATCCGCTTGAAGTAGTACACCTTGGAGACGCGTCAAGTTCTCCGCCACTTGGAGCTCTTCTCCTGGCTGTTGGAGAAACCGACCTGCCTCAAGTAGAGTAGATCGCGCCTCATACGACCTCAGCTGCTTGTGGAAAGCGGTCGCCACACGCACGTGAAGCTGCGCCACCTCGATCTTCAGCCCCTCGGGCACCCATACACCATCTAAGCTCCCCAATAGCTTTCCTGCTCTCAAGACCATCATATACCCCTCTCCGGTAGCTTCAGGCTCGCTTCGCCAGGGTACATCGATGGGCTCCAATGCACCCGCCAAGTGCACAAGGCACTGGATATGCTTCACTAGATCCCCTTGTTTTTCCAATATCGCCGCAAGACTCCGGAGACACTCGACCGAGCCACATCCGCCCCCCAACCCCTTCAACAGTTGATGCGCGTCACTAAACGATTCTATAGCCTCCTCGTAACACATCCGTGCAAGGCTGGCTTTCCCTATACGGAACAAACTATCCACCATTCTGCATATTTCGTTCAATACTCCGGGAAGCTCGTTCTGTCCTCCTCTTTCAGGGATCAAATCGGTTAGTCGACGCCAATCGTCTAGCAGCACTTCGACAGCTTGCACGATATCGAGTCGGAGGTAAACCCAGAAATGTGACGACGGCTCTTTCGCGATCACCCAGGCCTCTCTTAGTGAAATAAATCCGTCGCTGTGACGGCCCTGAAGTTTCCTGATCTCTCCAATGGCCTTAAGGCAGGAAGCCATGCCGTATTGATTGTTGAGCGCTTCGTATATCGTGCCCGCATCGTTCAGCAAAGCACACGCGTCTTCGTACTCCTTCTGAACTCTTTTGATCTGTGCGATGGATTCAAGGCAGTCAGCCACACCTTCTCGATCGCCGATCTCCTTGTAGATCGCCAGCGCATCGTTCAGCGAAGTACAAGCGTCGTTATACTCTCCCCGTCGTTTCGTGATCCGCGAGATGGATTTTAGGCAGTCAATCGCGCTGTTTTGATCCCCGACCTCCTTGTAGATCGTGATAGTATCGTTCAACAAAGTACAATCGTCGTTTAACAGCCCTCGACGGTTCTTGATTTGTGCGATAGGTTTTAGGCAGTCAATCACCCTGTTTCGATGGCCGAGCTCCCTGTGGATTGTGACCGCATCGTTCAGCAAAGTACAAGTGTCATCATACTCCTCCTGAGCTTCCTTGATTTGTGCGAGGGATTCAAGGCAGTTGGCCACGCTGTTGAGATCCCCGAGCTCCTTGTAGATCGTGGCTGCATCGTTCAGCGAACTACAATCGTCCTTATCCTCTCCCAGGGCTTTCTTCATCTGTGCGATGGATTTCAGGCAGTCAGCCACGCTGTTGAGATCCCCAAGCTCCTTGTAGATCGTGACCGCATCGTTCAGCGAAGTACAAGCGTCGTCATACTCCTTCTGACGTTCCTTGATTTGTGCGATGGATTTCAGGCAGTCAGCCACGCTGTTGAGATCCCTGAGCTCCTTGTAGATCTTTGCCGCTTCGTTCAGCACAGTATAAGCGTCCCAATACTTTCCTTGTGCTTTCTTGATTTGTGCGATGGATTTCAGGCAGTCAGCCACGCTGTTTCGATCCTCGAGCTCCCTGTAGATTGTGACCGCATCGTTCAGCGAAGTGCAGGCGCTATCGCCCTGTCCCTCATCTTTCTTCGTCTGCCCAATCTCTTCATACATCCTGGCTGCCTCACTCAACCGACTACGGGCCTCCTGGTCGTGCCCCTGCTTCCCCTTGATCTCTCCCATCAATTTAAGGCAGTACGCCACCCCGACTTGATCGCCGAGCTCCTTGTACATTGCCCCTGCCTCGCTCAGTGCAGTGTGAGCGTTATCGTACGCCCCTTGAGTCTTCCTAGTCTCTCCGATCGACTTCAGACAAGATGCCATCATATTTTTATCTCCCAGCTGTGTACAGATCGTGTATGCCTCACTTAGCGATGCAATCGCGTCGTTGTTACGCCCCTGATCTTCCTTGATCTCTATGATGGAATGCAGGCAGTCAACCATCCTACTTCGATTCCCGACCTCCTTGTAGATAATGGCTGCCTCGCTCAGCAAAGAACAGGCGTCGTGGTAGTAGTCCTGCGATCCTTTGATTGCTCCAATCGAACGGAGGCAATCAGCCATTCTGCTTCGATCACCGAGCTCCTTGTATAACATGGCTGCTTCGTTCAGTGACGTGCAGGCATCATCATAGTGTCCCTGATCCTTCTTGATCTTTACGATGGATTTCAGGCAGTGGGCTACCTTTCTTCGCTCACCGAGTTCCTTGTAGACTCCGGCCGCCTCGCTCAGCGAAGTGCAGGCGTCGTCATACCGTCCCTGCTTGCTCTTCGTCCATCCCATGGATTTCAGACAGTGAGCCATGAACCCTCGATCGCCGAGCTGCTTTGAGATCCCATATGACTCGCCCAGCAACGTCATGGCATCATCGTAATGTCCTTGGGTCCCTTTGATCTCTCCCATAGATTTGAGACACTGAGCTGTCGTACTTCGATCACCAAGCCTCGTGAAGACCACGTGAGCTTCGCTAAGTGAAGCGCAGGCGTCGTCGTAGTCGCCCTGAGATTCCTTAATTGTGCCAACGGACTTGAGGCAGTGAGCCATCCTGCTTTGATCTCCGATCGCCTTGTAGATCGTGGCTGCGGCGTTCAGTGAGATGCAAGCATCACCGTAGTGTTCTTGAGTTTCTTTGATCTCGCCAACGGATGTGACGCAATGAGCCATCATGTTTCGATACCCGAGTTCCTCGTAGATTACAGCGGCCTCCTCCAGCAAAATACAGGCGCTGTCGTAGTCCCCTTGGGATTGCTTGATGTCACCCAGGGATTTCATACAATGAGCAATCATGCTCCGATCGCCGAGTTCCTTGTAGATGGAAAGCGCCTCAATCAACGAGTTGCGTGTATGATTCTTCTAACATTTCGTGTTATTCTCATTAGCAATATCTCGAAGACCAGTGGAGTAAGCTGATTGATGATTCACCTCTCCAGTGGATTGACCCGATTGAGTTTCGTACGCTGTAACGTTTCCTTCCCTCTGAGAGCCATCGCGAAACCCACCTGGTATTGATTGATCGCCACGAAGCGTATTGTTTTGTCTGTCCACCTCTTCGACCACCGAAGGGATGACATAGCTGTCAGCCTCCATCTGTGTGTGACGCGGAGACTACGGTCGGAAGAGGATTTTGATAAGTAGGGTATGCGCTGGTTTCAATTGTTCTAACGATTCACAACCGTAAATCGCAGGGGCGCGATGCAGGCCATAACTTGAGCAGCGGCCGGTCTCTTGTCTGGTTCCTGCTGCCAGCAAGACGCAGCCTGCTCCCACAGCGGTCTGAAGTCCTTTCCGTGGCGAGACAGTGGTTCGAACGGTGGCCGATGACCCTGGCTAATGGCCACACACACTTTGAAGCTGGTACGCAGGTGTGGGAATGGTACTCGACCAGTCAAGACCTGACGACAGTTTCAGCAAGGAAGAAGTCAATTAGTCTCTAATATCGGACACCTCCATCGTGACCTACCTCCACAATTGTCATTCCAAGGGCATAAATATCAGTCTTCGTCGTCCTCGACTCCCCATTGTGAAGTCCCGGACTCTTCCACATTGTCGTTCCACTGCCTTTCATCCCCGGGGATGTGGCCTTGAGGTCATCCTTCTTCGCCAATCCGAAATCACCGAGTAATGGATTCAGAGTATCGTCCAGGAGGACATTCGCCGCCTTGATATCTCCATGGATCACGCCGCATGCGTGGAGATATGCTAGTCCCGATGCGATTCCATGAATCTGTGATCAGTGTACAGATTTTATATCAGATCAGCGCACATAGTCGTCAACATAGCCTTACGGTAGCAGCTTCGTCAAATATCAAAAATGCCGCCCGTTTTTCGACGGAAACCGAGTCCTGGCCGAATGATGGGTCCGCCAAACATTTCAGACGAGCGGACAAGAATCCAGAGAGGTCTCCGTGTGTCACCCAAGGGGCCATCAAATACGTGTTAGACGATATTTCAACGACTCCAAAGAATGGTAGAACGTTATCATGTTTCAATGACGACCATGTCTTGACTTCTCGCTCGTATCTCTGCACGCGAAGAAAAGCGCGGTAAATACGAATGATTCTCTAACCGGTAGAGGATGAGAGTAGTACGTACCCGCTTAACATCGACGGCTTGTATGGTTCCGGCTTCTAAGATTCGGGGGCATTTCATGGCTAGCTTGAGCTTCGTGGGCGTATAGATTCCTTGATACATATCGCTATGATAACCTAATGCTACCCGTCTTTCGATACTGATCAAGTGAGAATCGGACGACGACAGTGTGAAGCGGGGCGAATCGTTGGCAGGAGTGTTCCCCGGCGGCCTAGGAAGGATGAAGGGCGCGGTCGGTGGTTTCAACGCACCATCATCAGTGAATATTCGTAGGAGAGTTCAAATAGAGCTCACACGACTGAACCTCCCGGCTGAAGAGACTGTAGAGTGTCGGTACATTTAGCCTCAGTAAAAATACAAAACGGGAATGACTTACTGAGGATTCGAACCCTGTCACGGTACTGGCGACCTCGGTGGTGTCCGGCATTGGCGTATCCGTGTCTATGTCCATGTGATTCTCTAAAGGTATTGAATTTAACGATGGGACATGATACATTTGGGCGCTATGTAGAGATACAAACTGACCATGTGTGATGTCTATTCCACGCTGTAGAACATCATTCCCGGCGCTTGAGGCGGAGAACTGGTCAAGGACGGAGTGTATCAAGGGCATCTCAATGCCCTGATCTATCGACATGAATCTCGAAGAAAGGGTGTGTGGTAGTAGAATCTGTCAAAAAAATAAATTGTGTTACACCGTTCAGGTTGAGGTCTTGGGTCCAAGAGTTATTGTGAGTGGTTGAGTAAGCTGTGGTCGTAGGTGCGGCAGTGCGTGAGCCTCATTCAACCACAATTACAGAATATTCTGTAGAGAACATTGCGGTCTCTTCGTCCCATCACACACGAGGTGTTCGGCCGGATGCGATACGCGTGGGAGATACCCGATATCCCCGGTGTCAGTATCACGTAATGAATAAAATCGTAGCGGCGGCAAGCGCCAGTCCCCGATTCTACTATCCAGACTTGCTCGGGCTCGCCTTCGGCTCGCCCTCGTGATTTGATAGTAGGTGTAAAATTGGCTTTTGGTTTGTAATTCTAGTTTGCCCACCGGATATTGTAAGCTCGTAACGAGGCCACCACTCCAAGAAATACCTTCTGTATTACTTTATTCCCGCCAAGGAGAGTTAAAAAGCTCCAGGCGGAATTCTGGCCCTTGGCTCTTGTCTCCGACTTAACGGTGTCATCATGCTTTTTGCAGCGGATTTTGAAGGATATGCAACAAGTCACCCCAAGTAAAATGTAGTAAAGCTTCATTGAGTTTCATGCAGCATATGATTGTCATAGAGTAACTTATCAACAATGAGAGCCGACCTTGCCCTTTGGGTTCGCTTCTGGGAGGTATAACTATTTGCAACTGGGCACATGTACAGGCGGGCAAAATATTTGAGAGCGTAGCTCTCACAACACCTCTCAAGCTTCACAGACAATATATTTGCGAGATCCACTGTGTTACTTTGGGCGGTCGACCTAATTTCACGAGTCACGGGGAACCGGGTTTAACGGACGTTTCGACCGCTGACACTACGATTTGACAAAACCCTCTCTACTACATAGAATCGGGGATGGTTTGACACCTACATATGTTTGACCAGATCCATAACTTATCCAGATAGCTTTCTGAACAATTGGCGTCCCTCTCACGAATGCAATTCTTGTGGCTAGAGTCGGTCGATATGAACTTCAAACAGCCATCACCCCCGATACATATCCCCGTCAGTGTCATCACACCCACTTCCCTTCAACGCGTTAGGATAGTCGAACAATCCGCCGGAGGCTATTTAGGACCATTGCTTGGCAGGTACCGCGCCGATAGTCCCTGACGGAAAGGCGTCCTATCACCTTTCCTCTCAGAATAGCCACTCAATATATACGTCATCGCCATTTCCATATACCCAAGAAACCCTGTCTGGTTGTCTCAATTTGATGACATCTCGGTGCTCTCCGCAATGTTCCGGGGGAGAGCAGATTCTGATGATGTCGAACCCTCTCAGCCATCCGGGGATGCCCAGGCTTCACATCCGCATAAATTGGCTCATAAAGAGGGTCGCTAATCCCATGGCCTCTCGACTTGCGAATTTTGGCTCGAAGAACCTGTTCATGAAATAATGTTTATAGTGTGTCACCTTCGATCACATTCGACCTTGGCCTGGCTTCATTCAACCATGTCTTTTAAGCTTGGTGCACGGAGGCCAAACCTACACATTATCAAGAACAGATTCCATTTATCTCTGGCTGATTTTCTACGGCTTACATGTTGGTGCCTCGAGTTGACTCACATCTTTCGTGACCCATCGCCAACAATGGCCCTTTCCTCCTTTTCGTGGCTCATTACCCGTCGTCACCGTCTCTGGCCATATGCTAGTGTCCTATCCATATTAGTCTTTGGCGATCGACAGATACCGTGGATGATGCAGCAATGAGTGTGTTACCAATAATGGTCCCACTCACCAACATTATCAATATGCGGTCTACCTGTCTGGATCCGTTCACCCGTGTGTTTTGAACCGTTCCCTGAAATAAAACTGTGTGAGATGTTATGAGGCAAGCCGCCACTCGTCGCAGTCGGGTACATTGTGATGTGTCATGACTCGTGAGTTGCTTAAAGAGACAGGAGTAGATCCGCCATCGTAACACTTCAAGGGGGAGCTTCTCCATATCGATCCTGAATTATATGCCTGGGTCATCCCACAACCAAATCGGGCACCTCATGTCGTCATCATCGACATGGGCGTCCGATGACTTGCATCAAGTCACATAAAATTCTCTGAAGCAGTGGATCATGACTACTGTGATTCTTGTTAGAGGATTCATTCATTCCGAGGCCATCGGTCGTATAGAAAACGGCGGATTATACATGCCACGAGAACCAAAAACATACAAAAAAGTTTTTTCCATGGGCGACAGATGACTACGAGAGTCAAAATGACGCGGATCCTTTGAGGAGGAAGCTACAAGATGCCACCACGATCCTTAGCCGTTCGGGCACCCATACGTGACCTAAACTCCCAAGTAGCTGCTGCACTGCTCTCAGAACCAGTACACCTCATGGATAGGTTCAAACTCGTCTGGTCCCGGTACTTCGATGGGCTCTAATGCACCTACCAGGCGTATAAGGCACTGGATGTGCATCAGTGGATCCACTTGATTTCCTTGTATAGCCGCGAGACTCCGGAGACACTCGACTATGCCCCAGTCGCCTTCCAACCCCTTCAACAGTTGATGTGCGGCGCTGAGCGATTCCATAGCCTCCTCGTAATCCCACTTTTCGCGGCTGACCTTCCCGAGGTGTAGCAAACTATCCACCATTTCGTATGTTTCATTCAATACTCCGAGAGGCTCGTGCTATTATCTTGTCTTAGGCATCAAATCGCTTGGTTCGCATAAAAACCTACGAAATAAGCTTTAGGGTTGGCCGTCAATAAGGTGAAGACAGTTGACTCACGACTCCTTGACCAAAACCAAGCCTTGGATAGACGCCAGCGCTTGCACCAATTATAAACGTAGCATGCTCCAGGACTCGCTCTCGCCACCTGCTCAAGTCCCCAAGATTGACAAACACACTTTCATCTTTTCGTACAGGTCGGGATTTACTACGTTAAAGAATCCTATGAGTCAAGGATCATCATGACAGACCATAAATGCGAAACAGTGGCATACCACAGCCATTCCCATTTGTCCAACTCTAAAAGTGTGCTATAGGTGGCGTCTGAGGGAACGTCTTGTCCAAGAACCAATCGATTACGAATGGTGCTCCTTCACACACTGCGCCCTCCGGATCCATGATCAAGCTCCTCAACAGATCAGTGCAATCCTCATACGCGCAGAGGGTAATAGAGTCTAGAAAAATACATATGAGGCATACCACTCAGTGGATGTTGAAGATGAACACCAACTTCGAACTCACCGGGTAAACAAGAGCTCGGCATCCGGTACTCCTTCAACAGCTTCACCATGAACACCCCCCGATTGTTGTCCAGCCAAACATTTGTCTTACCCAAAAACGCATGATCTGTCGGAGCGGAAAGGCAGTAAAGTAGATCCCTTCTATTTCCCATCTTCCTCTCCAGCTGACCTATGTCCAGAACCACCCTCTGAGTCCCACTTTGGGGGTGTTGACGTCTGAAGTGCCAGCTTCGAATGAGACGTTGACATAGATCCCTGTTGCTACTGTAGTTGGCAGGGAATGGGGTCAAAGTGAGAATATATTTGAGGTTACCAAAGGTCCGGGCGAGGGACCATCGAACAGTGTATGTAGGACCACCTCTGGATCACTCGAAGTATTAATCATCTGCATGACTCCACGGGCTGCTACACACAACGCCACCAGGTGCCCGTTGAATCTAGCACTCATCGCGTATTCGGTCAGCATCGGCGCATCTCTCGATCCCTCCTCGCCCACCACAATATCCAGCTCCTCGTCCACTTCGTCCGCAGCGCTGCCACCACCACGATCGGTCTCCCATATATTGCTTCCCACCTCATGGTCCATCATTTCCGTAGCATACGTCGTGACAGGGCACATGAAGTGGCGGAGGTTGCCGGGGTAGAGGCCACCATTGAAGAGCTGTTTGGGAGAGACAGAGTTTGGGCCGCCAAGAGGGTCGTGGCTAGACATTTGGAAACAGAGATAGGTAGCACCGTCTTGAGAGAATTTGCCAAAAGTTTGGTTGAGATTGGTGGCAGGGATCGATTGGCCGTGGATGTTGAACGCAGATGATCCTCCCGTGACACAGTGGCGTCTAATGCGATGGGTTCACTCGCCTCACCTGTGGGCCAGGCCTGTTGCAT
Source organism: Tulasnella sp. JGI-2019a (assembly GCA_019633535.1). Taxonomy (NCBI): domain Eukaryota; kingdom Fungi; phylum Basidiomycota; class Agaricomycetes; order Cantharellales; family Tulasnellaceae; species Tulasnella sp. JGI-2019a. The sequence continues at coordinate 15,851 of WSUE01000404.1, forward strand.
AAAGGCTTCTCTCATATCGATCAAAAGCCTGAGACATTCCAGGAGAGCGATCGCCGCAGCTCCTAGGGGTAGGGTGACCGTGACATCGCCTAACATTCTGAGCTGACATGCGGACAGTAATCAGTTCCCCTTTTCCAGGTCTCGCGGAACGCAAGGATGAATGGGACACACTCCACGAACCAATCGAGGTCGCTTGGATCCCTCCATCTCAGATGCGTATCGACTCCTCCTATGCTCAACTCTGAACGCAGCAGACATCATCCGCGTCTCCTCATCGCCGTCATCATCGGTCGGAGCATCATGTTGAATATCCAAGCCATCATTCTGCCATTTCTCCACATGCCAATGCGCATACTCCATCCCAACGTGCGCCAAGTCGAACCGCTACCCACGCAAGTCGTTCTCCTTCGACCGCGGTTCACCCTCTCCAATTTTCGGCGCTCTCGGTATCTTTGACCTGTTTGACATGCCCTCCTTGCAGGTTTGTGTAGTATATGTAGCGCCGGAGCAAATAGGGGAATCGTGAGGCTGGGCGTTGAAGGGCCCCTAGGCTATCCGTGCTTTCTGGTGCTCCATAGATGGTTGCCATAGGTAGAGGAGATGTTTGAGAGTTGGAGCGAATGCGTATTTCGATTTCAAAGTAGACTGGGAGTGTTTTTTGACGTAGTCAGAGCTGTCAGGACCCGAGCAGGTACAAAAGTCTAGCCAGGTATGTATGTCGAAAATCTGTCGCGTTCAGGCAGCTTGTTAGTTGTGTACGATACACGTCGACAACCGCGTTTGTGCGATGATCCAAAGTGTCGATTTGCTCAAGATTAATGTCAAACGAGGTTGTTTCATAGAGGGGGTGTATTCGCGGAGGCCAACTGATGAGATGGAAGGAAGGTGGTGGTCTGCCTGGTTGGGGGAGGAGGGCTGCAGATCGAGTGTTATGGTCTTAACGTGTTGTTGGAGTCGGCGGGCGCCAGGGACATTGCTAAGACAGGTTCTTATGACTGGAATTTCGATGGGTAGGATCGCACGTGTACACCGTATAGGAAAAGAAAAAGAGACGGCAATGGTATGCCGAATGATGTTGCAGTGGGGATGACGAGCTGTGAGGGCTAATTTAAGATCATGCCTCTCTTGGCAGGCACCACTCGAGTCCCCACATCTATCCGGCTCAAAAAGGGCTTAAGCATGCTCGCTCAATTTGCGAATCTCGAACAAGCTGGCCACGAAAGCTGTCCTTACGGTATCGCGGTGGCGTTGTGGGTTACACTCATGATGTCATCGCACCTACAGACCTTGAACCCGGCTGTCATCCATACAACACGACACTATGCGCTGTTTCAATTCCCATATGCATGTCTTTTGAACTTGGCTCGTGTTGCCAAGGACCAAACTCATACATGTTGTCAAAAATAGACCCTGCTTACCTCCATCGTGACATATTCAATAAGACTCTGCTCATCCTCATACCTCGCTGCCATCCTCATACTCTTTGGTCATGTACTTATACACACTCGCCCAACATTCATACCATACCGAGACAACAAAAAGCATACTAAGGGTCATGCGCCGAGAGACTGGAAGTGACGCGTCTCCTTTAGAGTGAAAGGTACAAGGCCGAATGAGTATATGCAGGGTTCGTTCGCTGTTCCCATCTCTCACCTGTGTCTCCCACTCGTTAAAGCTCACCACCGCTGTACTCGCCTCCGGGCAACTTCGTATCACTCGCTCAGCGGCATCCTTTCGTGCAGCTCTAGTTGAATACGACCTAGCTCCTCTGAGATGACACTGGCTTCGCGAATGTAACCTTTCTTCTGTAGTATCTCTCTAAGGCGTACGAGGTTCTCCATCACCCGGAGCTCTTCTCCTGGCTGTTGGAGAAACCGACCTGCCTCAAGTAGGATAGATCGCGCTTCATTCGACCTCAGCTGCGCATGGAAAGGGGTCGCCACACGCACGTGAAGTTGGGCCACCTCGATCCTAAGCCCCTCGGGCACCGATACACCACCTAAGCTCCCTAATAGCTTCCCTGTTTCCAGGACCACCATATATCCCTCTCCGGTAGCTTCAGGCTCGCTTAGCCAGGGTACACTGATGGGCTCCAATGCACCTGCCAAGCGCACAAGACACTGGATATGCTTCACTGGATCCCCTTGTTTTCTCAGTATCGCCGCGAGACTTCGGAGACACTCGACCGAGCCACATCCATGTTCCAACCCCTTCAACAGCCGATGTGCGTCGCCAAATGACTCCATAGCCTCCTCGTAAGGCCACCGGCCCCTTTTACGGCTGACCTTCCCGACGCGGAGCAAACTATCCACCATTCCACATATTTCGTTGAATACTTCGGGAAGCTCGTTCTGCCCTCCTCTCTCGAGGATCAAATCGTTCGATTGACGCCAATCGTCTAGCAGCACTTCGGCAATTTCCACGATATCGGGATAGAAGGAAAAACGGAAATGCGGCTCTTTCGCGATCACGTAGGCCTCTCTTAGTGGAATAAATCCGTCGCTGTGACGGCCCTGAAGTTTCCTGATCTCTCCAATGGCCATAAGGCAGATAGCTAGGCCGCACCGGCTGTTGAGCCCTTTGTATATGGTGACCGCATCGTTCAGCGAAGTACAAGCGTCGTCATACTCCTCTTGAAGTCGCTTGATTTGTGCGACGGATTGAAGGCAGCCAGCCACGCCATTTCGATCCCCGAGCTCCTTATAGATCGTGACCGCATCGTTCAGCGAAGTACAAGCGTCGTCATACTCCTCTTGATCTTCCTTGAATTGTGCGATGGATTTCAGGCAGCTAGCCACGCTGTTTTGATCCCCAAGCTCCTTGTAGATCGTGGCCGCATCGAGAAGCGAAGTACAGGTGCTATCGCCCTGTCCCTCATCTTTCTTCGTCTGCGCAATCTCTTTATACATCGTGGCTGCCTTACTCAGCCAAATCCGGGCCTCCTCGTCGTGCCCCTGCTTCCCCTTGATCTCTCCCATCAATTTAAGGCAGTACGCCACCATGACTTGATCGCCGAGCTCCTTGTACATTGCCCCTGCCTCGCTCAGTGCAGTGTGAGCGTCATCGTACGCCCCCTGAGTCTTCCTAGTCTCTCCGATCCACTTCAGACAAGATGCCATCATATTTTTATCTCCGAGGTGAATACAGATTGTGTATGCCTTACTTAGCGATGCAATCGCGTCGTCGTGATGCCTCTGATCCTCGCTGATCTGTAAGATCGAATGGAGGCAGTCAACCATCTTACTTTGATTGCCAAACTCGTTGTAGATCGCGGCAGCCTCGCTCAAGAAAAAGCAGGCGTCGTTGTAGTATTCCTGGGTTTCCTTGATTGCCCCAATCGAATGGAAACAGTCGGCCATTCTCCTTCGGTCACCGAGGTCCTCGTAAACCATGGCTGCTTCGTTCAGCGAGGTGCAGGTCTCATCATAGTGTCCCTGATCCTTCTTAATCTTTACGATGGATTTCAGGCAGTGGGCTACCTTTCTTCGCTCTCCGAGCTCTTTATAGATTCCGGCCGCTTCGTCCAGCGAATTGCAGGCGTCGTCAAATCGTCCCTGCTTGCTCTTCGTCCACCCGATGGATTTCAGGCAGTGCGCCATGAACCCTCGATCGCCGAGCTGCTTCGAGATCCCATATGACTCTCCCAGTAAGGTCAGGGCATCGTCATAATTTCCTTGGGTCCCTTTGATCTCTCCCATGGACTTGAGACACTGAGCTGTCGTACCTCGATCACCGAGCCTCGTGAAGACCACGCGAGCTTCGCTCAGTGAAGCGCAGGCGTCGTCGTAGTCGCCCTGAGATTCCTTGATCACTCCAATGGACTTGAGACAGTGAGCCATCCTAATTTCATCGCCCCCTGTCTTGTAGATCGCCGCTGCCTCTCTCAGCGAAGCGCAAGCCTCCCCATAGTGGCCCTGAGTTTCTTTGATCTCACCGACAGATACGAGGCAATGAGCCACCATGCTTCGGTATCCGAACTCCTCGTAGATTGCAATAGTATCTCGCAGGAAAGTGCAGGCGTCTTCATAGTGCCCTTGCGTTCGCTTGATGTCGCCCAAGGATTTCATACAATGAGCCATCATTCCCCGATCGCCGAGCTCCTTGTAAATGGCGACTGTTTCGATCAGCGAGTTGCATGTACGATCGTTCTGCTTTTGGGTGTTATTCCCAATCAGTACCGCGATGACCAACGTGGTGAACTAATTAATGACCATTTACCTCGTCGGTGGATGGAAGCGATTTGGTTCCGGACACTGCAACTTTGGGTTCCCTCTTAGAACCATCACAAAGTCCACCCGGTATTGGCTGATCGCCACGAAGCGTATTGCTTTGCCTGTCCACCTGCTCAATCACGACAGGAACAACATCTCTCGAGACATCGCCTTCAATCTCCATCTGCATGCGATGCGGAGACTACGATTGGAGGAGAGTTTCGATAAGTAGGGCAAGCGCTGGCTTCAATTGTTCAAATGACTCACAACCGTATATCGCAGGGGCGCGGTGTAGTCCATAACTTGAGTAGCCGCCAGTCTCTTGTCTGATTCCTGCTGCCAGCAGGACACAGCTAGCTCCCATAGCGGCCTGAAGTCCTTTCCATGGTGAGACAGTGGTTGTTGTTATTGTTGTTGTAATCATATTAAAGTCTGTATCTGAGCTGTGTAGGCTTATGACAGACAGTAACTAAAACATTGAATGGAGACTACAAGTGTGAAGGTGGAGGTAGGAGGTCTGTGTTTATGGACGACAAATATGGCAAGGGGTGTTTTGCTCAGGTGAAGGGGTGGGGTATCGGGGAGCCTAGGGTGGGGTGGGTTGGGGGTGAGGTGAGGATGGTAAGGTATGTGAGAGAGTGAGGAGGAAAGGAAAGTATAGGTGGAATCGGGGGTGTGAGCGATGAGGGAGTGTGATTGGTGTCGTGCGACTCCGGGAAGGTGACATGTTGGGACAGCCCAATTGTAATGAAACCCAATTAGATACATGTACATTTACGGAAGGACGGGGGAAGGAGATCGGTACAAGAAAATAAAATAAAAGAGGAGAAGAGAGGTGGGGGCATAGGGGCATAAAGAGAGGCATATGGGGAAAGCGCGGGTGAAGGAGGGTGTGGGGTTGCTGTGGGACTTCGTGATGGGGCGTGCGCCTGGAGTCTCAGGTTGCGTTGACCGTTGGGCGGCCTTGTCGTGGTGGGTGCGGTATGTACGGGGTATGGAGCGGGAATCGCCGTGTAGCTTTGACGTGAGACAGTGGTTCGCACGGTGGCCGTCGACCCTGGCTAATGGCCATGCACACTTGGTAGGTAGACAGCTTTGGAAATGGTACTTGGCCAGTCAAGATCTAACGGCAGTCCCAGGAAGGAGGAAGTCAACTATTCCATGAAATCAAATACTATCATTGCGACTCACCTCAACAACTGTCATTCTAAGGGCATAAATATCTGTCTTCGTCATCCTCGACTCCCCATTGTGAAGTCCCGGACTTTTCCACATTGTTATTCCGCCGCATTTTATTCCCGGCGATGTAGCTTTGAGTTCATCTTTCTTTGCCAATTCGAAGTCACCGAGTAATGGAGTGAGAGTATCGTCTAGGAGGACGTTCGCCGCCTTCATATCCCCGTGGATCAGACCACATCCGTGAATATATGCCAGGCCCGATGCAATCCCATGAATCTGTGATCAGGGAAACGTTCCAAAGATCAGATCAGTACCGACAGTGGTAGATATAGGCTTACTGTAGCGGCTTCGTCAAATACCAAAAAGGCTGCCCGCTTTTCGACGGAAACGAAGTCCTGAGCGAGCGATGGGTCTGCCAAACATTCCAAGCGAGCGATTAAGAACCCGGAGAGGTCTCCATGTGCCACCCAAGGTGCTACCAAATACGTTCCAGACGATAGTTTGACGACTCCAAAGAATGGCAGAATATTATCATGCTTCAACGACGACCATGTCTTGGCCTCCCGCTCGTATCTCTGTTTATGAACAATGCCGAGGTAAGATATGAATGATTCATCAACAGAGAGTGAGAGTGGTACCAACTCGGTTAGTGTCCACAGCCTGTATTATTCCCGCTATCATCCTAGGGCGCTTCACGGCAAGCTTGAGATTTGTGGGCGTATGGAGTCCTTGCCACATATCGCTATTGGGACCGCATACCACCTCCTTTAGGACACTGATCAAGTGAGAGTCGGACGACGACAATGTGAGGCTGGGAAAGCCGCTGACAGGAGTGTTCCCCGGCAGCCTGGGTACGGTGTTTGATGAATGGAAGACGGGGTCAGTGCTTTTTGACGCACTAGCATCAGTGAAGATTCTCAAAAGAGTTAAAATAAGGCACACTTGGCTGAATATCCGGGCTGAACAGACTGCGGAGAGCCACATTCAGTCTTCGTAAAAGTACGAAACGGGAATGACTTGCCGAAGATTCGGGCCCATGGAACTGGAGACCCCGGTGGTATTTGACATCGGCACATCCGTGTCTATGTCCATGTTATTCTCTGAGGGTATCGAAGGACATGTGTTGGACGATCGGATAGATTGAGGCACCTAGCTAAGATATGAACTGACCGTGTGTGGCGTCCATTTGCGCCGTGCTCTGTCGCACTATTCCGCGAGCCAGGTCTGTCGGCCTAGTCAATTACGGAGTGTATCGAGGACATTTCAATGCCCTGACCTGTCGCCATGAATCTCGAGAGCAGGGATGAGCGGTGACAGCAGCAGAAGAAAATCGTGTTTCAGTGTTTAAGTTGGACAGAGAGAAGCTTTGGATTTGGGAGTTGTGAGTTGCAATGGGTGGTTGAGTATGCTGTGGTTGAACGTGAAAGGCCGGGGCAGTGCGTTAATCACCTTGTGTTCGCCTCGTATAAGAGGAAGCACTGTAGATATCGTGCCCAGTCTTATAGTGCCAACAGCGTGCAGCCTGTTAGTGAAATTTAACAAGTCGATGAGGTTTGTAGTCTCAGTTGAGTCATGCAGTCCAAAAATAGGGTAGCTTGGCGGGTCACTTGGAGATAAGCTGGATAGACTTGGGAGCTACAACTAGCGCTCTCGAATTAGCTAGCTGGCATCGTACAATAGATAGAGTTGGTGTATCTCGCCAAGCCATGGTTTCTGGTTCTACAATCGCAAGAAAGTGACCTCGAAAAAGATTGATGGCAAAGCGGCGGTTGGGAATTAAAATTGAGCACCCCAATTCCATCAGGCTCGGTTTGGATAATATAGCTTGAGGTAGTATGGGGATTATGGTGTACAGTTAATTCGTCGTAATCCTTCATGCATTATTCCTTTTTACTACGCATTCAAGATTCAGATCATAGCCAATATCTTGCGAGGGGTGATCGGGACGTACAACAGCCAAAGCAACCAGTATCTTCTGGTACATTGTCCTACTTACGAAGCCCTGTTGGAGGATCACGATTTTTTGTACTTCTGCAACGGTCTGGTCCGCTTGGGCCTGTGCTAACACTAATGTTAAGGCCAGGATTTTATGCCATAGGAGATAACTGGCTTCGAGGTGTGCCCGCTGCATAGCAACGGAGAGCGTCGCCCACACTGCGGTAGCGATCGGAATTGACGTTGAGAGTACATTCGACACAGGCCTATGATTCTTCATGGAAACGCGTACACGAGCGCTAGCAACAATTCATATCTATGTAACCAACAAGCCCACCAAGGAATAATCTAACAACAATGACACAAAGAAACGAGGTTACATAGTCTACTCAGCAAACGGCGCCCACCTCACGACCAGAATCGCTTCCAATTTGGTCAGTCCCCTGCAACATCAAGACCGCGCCAGCGGACAACCTTGATATCGCTTTACTATCCCCCAGGGAAACATCCTCATCCTGTGGCTTTTGAGGGTTGGAACTCGAAGAGGCACCAGCAGCACCTGCGGCATCGATCAACAGTCGAGCCTCCTTGATCACCTGGGCTAGCCTTCCATATGTGATGTAGTATTACTCGATTTCCTCCTCGAGCCCAATCGGTGGAGTCTCGAGTGCTTGGCGGACGAATCCACAGGACAGGACGTACGCCTTTTCGCTGTATAGTCGACTGTTGACGATGCCCTCCGGTGTCCCCCGGAGTTTTTCGTATACAGGCTCACAAAACCACCTACGGAGCAAGCGTTAGGGCTCTGGACGTCAAAAACGTGAAGACAGTTGACTCACGGCTCCTTGACCAAGACCAAGCCTTGGATAAACACGAGCGCTTGCATCAAGAATGAATGCAGCGGGCTCCAAGACTCGCTCTTGTCACCCGCCCAGGCGCCTAAGATCGATAAGCACACTTTTCCCTCTTCATACAGATTAGGATTCACTGCGTTAAAAAAGAATCCAATAAGTCAAGACGGATCATAAGAGCATAAATGAGAAACAGTCACATACCACGACCATTCCCATTCGTCCAACTGTGAAAGTGTGCTATAGGCGGTGTCTGAGGGAACGTCTCGTCCAAGAGCCAATCGATCACGAATGGTGCTCCTTCATATGGTGTGTTCTCCGGACCCATGATCAAGCTCCTCAGCAGATCAGTCCGATCCTCATACGCGCGAACGGCAATAGAGTCTATGCGGGCACACACCACTCAGCGGATATTGACAA
>WSUE01000405.1:0-24375 GCA_019633535.1 Tulasnella sp. JGI-2019a
TCAGTCAGCATACTGAAAGCATCAGTCAGCATGGTGGAAGGATCAGTCAGCTTTAGGAGGATGTTAGGAGAACGTTCTGGAAGTTTCCTTAGAATTTAGTATATATAGAGTGAGGGGAATGCTGTAGGATTCCCCATCGCAAACACCTGTTTGTAATCTAGTGTCTTTCAATCCAATCTCCTCTCTACCTCATCTTTCCATCCAAAAAGCTATAGCCATCAGTAAGTACCCCTGGTTGGCACCCTCAGCACAGTAGTGCCTATCAGAGTCTAGCAAGGAGCTGACTCTTCACATTGAAGCACTTGTCACAGCCAACACACATGTGGCTGTTCCACTTCCTGCTTACGGAGTCACACATCGCCTTATCAAGCTGGCCAATTACGAGCAACAGCTCTGAGGAAGCTTTGTGGTGTTCAAATTTTACCTTGAACATTGGTGCTTTGGTCACCATCAATCCTTGACCTTTGTTGCAAAGATTGAGTGTGTCATGGTTCTCAGGGGCCCAGTTTCCATTGTCTCGCCAAGCAAGCGTAGTTGCACTCCCAGGAAGGATCTTGATGATGATTCCTCCCCTTCAAAGTGCAGTCATGTCTAAATCACATTATCCTATCACACTTTTTCAAGTGCCTCCTTAGAATTTACCCTTCAAACTATCATGGCTAACCCATTCTGGACTGCCTGATTACCCACTCTTTTTACACATGTCTCTAGATTTCATGTCCAGTCTTTACCTCTCCAAAATATAGTTTGATTTCTTATCAATGTCTCTATCTATTTGGCATGTTGAGTGAAGCAAACTAAGCCTAGCAGCCACAAGACTCAGCTTCTCTTTAGAGTACTGAAGTGTAGTTGATTAGCCTACCTAGGTTGAGTGACATTACTCACATAGGCAAGGTGCCCAGCAGCCGCGAGGTTGGGCTTATCTAGTGTTGAAGATAGACCTTTCTTCATTTTAAGAAAATAATTATGCAATTTGACACGGGATTGGGCCCAGGGGCTTGGCTTCAAGGTCGAGTGAACTGAGGCCCTAGTGATGCATATCTCTGCAAAGGAGAATATGGTTGTGCTATCAAGCTAATTTAAATGGGTGAATTTGGCTACGGGTGTTTTAGGAGCTTTCTGATGTCTTGGGGGGGCGGAAAGGCAGGCACGAGCTTGGCGGGTTTATCGGCGCCTTGAAAACACAATCCTCCCATTGTAGTAGCTCTGAGCTGTATAAATGAGTCTTGGAGCTGCTTTCCCACCAGCTCAGGTCTTTAGAGATGCAGTTGTGGGTTGCTTATTAAGGCTTAAGCGCACTCGACTGGAAAGTGATCCCCTGAGTTCAATCCCGTGCCAAATTGCATAGCGTTTCTTGCACACTCAGATGTGCATATCTATTGCGGTTTTTACCTTCAAAGCCTATCTCTATTGGTCTTCATTCTGCATAATACGTGAATCAAACATGCATAGATACTAAATACCCTGAATTTCAAGGGGTTGCTCCAACAAAAGGGACATGAGGCGTGCCAAGCCAAATCGACTTATCCCGATCACGTAATATCCACAATGCACGTGTTCCTGTTCCTCTTGAGCAGAGTTGAACTGAATCCATTATGGTTTTCGCTCCCACAGTACAAGAGCAGACTGCTGTTTCCGCAATCTTGGACAAAGGAGACCCGGACAAGCTAGGAATCCTCACTGCCGAAAATGCAGTCAAGATTTTTGGGGGCGCTAAATTATCCCCAACGGCCCTCGGAGAATCGCAAATCGCGACAATAACAGCTTTCTAACACGCGGGGGTGTCGCAGCAGCAGTGAGACTCATTGGATGGGCACAAGTGGGGGAGCAGGTCAGAGAGAACCTTTTAGATTACGGTACGTCCCTGGTCCAACAAGGACTATGTTATGTTTTGGCTCATATCAATACTACAGTTGGACCACTGGCTCAAATTGACGGGATTTTGCCGCCCAAAACGGCGCCGTCATCTCCAAATTCATCAATACCAAGCTCTATTCCCGCCTTCTCGGCAGCCGATCGGTTCAAATTCATCCGCATCTTTGTTGGCTTCCAACCTATGAATGGTCTTCTTTCTAGTACGTGGTATTGTGTGCAGGTTTTCTATGCAACTCGTTGAGGTTGCAACTTCCGGTAGGTGAAAAGGCCAGGGATATCTTTGTGAAATCCAAGCTCCCTATAGAGAAACTCAGTCAGATCTGGTGAGTTATCATGATAGTTTCGATGGTATGATACGCCACTGAAGTTCCTCTTCAGGAACCTTGCCGATACTCAACGCAGAGGTGCTCTTGACCAAGCTGATTTCGTCATCGGCATGTTTTTTATCCAATTGGCGTTATCTCAGCCATATTTCGTCATTCCCACGAGCTTACCTTCCGAAATATATGAACAAGCTAGCGGAGCTTCTACAAAACCGATGGTCCCAGCGCACATCACTGGCGGGGGCTCCAGTTACCAGAATCAAAGTCCCCCGGGTGAGATTCATCCCTCTCACGCCAGCCCTCACCAGCATCTTCTTAATCTTAACCATCAGCTCCCGAAGTCGTCAGGAGTAGATCAGCATCCGATGATGCCCCGACGCATCGTCACGCTGGATCTGAACTAGAACGCATGTCATTTTCAGGAGCAGAGGACATTACGGTGTTTATGCAGGACCTCCAACGAGTGGCTTTCTCTCAAGGGCGCCAGAGGGACGACGACTGGCGGGTGGACTATCTCACAACGTGTCTGACAGGTTCTGCCCTACTGTGGTATATGCGATTGGAAGAGGATACTCGATACTCTTGGATGAACCTCAGTCGTGCCTTACTTCTGAGGTTTTCCCCGATTGATGCCCAACCGCCTAGTCCGCCAGCGGCCTCTCCTCCATCTCGCCGGTTGTCCTTGATCGTCCCCCAGCCACCTAGTGCGCCGGTGACTACTCCCCTACACGGCCAGTTTCCCCCGGTGGCAGCCCGGAGGACTAGTCTGCCTGCGGTTGCACCCCTTATCGGCGCCTTCGCATTGGGTGGCAATCTCAATACCAAGTGATTTTTTTCTTTCTTGTGCTAAATTTTTGCGCTCATATTTCGGCGTCCTAGGGCACGAAGAGCACGCGTGAAAGTTGTCAGTGAAAATGGAGGCGACTTCCTCGGCTACCTTAATCGAGCTTTCCTAAGGCTTTCAGAGCTGCCGAAAGACCCGTCTGAAGCAGCCATTGTGGAGGTCCCGCTAAAAAGCTCGGCTCGTGTGACGAAACATTGGATCCTTAGGATTCTTGTCAGTCGTTCTCGCATTCACCGTTTATGATACTCAATACTCTTGCGATTTAGAATTCCATGCCTTTGACAGGTCTTTCAAATCGTTCAGACAAACGCTATTACTTGGGCTTGAAGAACGTTATTATTGATGAGCAGATACGTTTCGTGCTTACTGTTTATGCTGCAGGTACATCTTGGTTCTTCGAACCTTGAACGCTACCTTCCTGACAAATCGCCCCAATCAGACGAAATTCCAGATGACAATGACGCGACAATAAAGATTTGGAACTTCGTTCCTGGCAGCTCGGGAGAGCTCAATGTAGCGCAAACGACGCGAGATCGCTGTGAGTAAGACGATGTGTTTTGTTTTAAGGCACTGACAACCTACTCCACCTTCAGCGATTTTCCCACTCCCCATTTCGTTACATAGCTTACGGAACTCCGCGTCAGGTCAAGACGGGCACCAGCTTGTACTCGGATTCGCAGCCGGAATTCGTACCTTTGTCGTAAGTTGACCACCAAGTCTGATGAGGATGAAACCCGACTTAGTCCAGCATGACCCGATCCGTTTTCCAGAAATTGGTGTTGGAGTTTGTTTAACTTGCTGTCGCATGATATGATTGTCAGAACCCCGACGGAGGTCTGGAGTAAATTTCGACAATATCTGAAGTTAACGGGTCTTGTGCTTCGATGGCTAATTACTGTTACAAGTCGCGCTGTTTATCTGCCTTTGTTTTGTGGGCTGCGCTTAAGACCCTTACTCGGCGATCTAATTTAAGCTTAGGACGTCCGTACACATTTGAACCCCCAAACCAACCAAGCCTCGACACGCCAAGACAGCTATCATCGGTATGGATAGTCGATCGTCTTACTCCTCTTCGACGACCGAATTTGGCGATGTTGAACGCATGATATTCGCTGGAGGTGACTCGGAGGATGCAACTGTGTCCATGCAAAACGCCCAAGAGGTGGCATTTAAACCCTTAAACCAACCAAGCTTCCCCCCTGGAAACGCCATCGATATGGATAGTCGATGGTCTTACACCCCTTCGATGATTGAATTGGGCGATTTTGAACGCATGATATTCTCTGGAGGTGACTCAGAGGATGTTACAGTGTTCATACGGAACGTCCAGGAGGCAGCATTTGCTCAAGGGCGGCAGAGGGACGACGAGTGGCGGGTAGACTGCGTTGGAACACGCTTGACGGGGGCGGCGATGAGATGGTACCTATTGTTGGACGATGAGATTCGTCTCTCATGGGCGAAGCTTTGCCAGGCCTTGCTCCAAAGGTTTCCTCCCGTGCCAATAGCTCCTACTCCACTAACGATGAGGTCGTTGATGGATATCGCAAGCCGATTCTGGACTTTCAAAACAGGGTGGGTCTTGGATTCCCTTTTTCTCTTGTCCCGCGCAGCTCATAGGCTTCATTACATGTAGCACACTCAAAGGACGCGTACGGATATGCTCATCCTATTCTGGTACCTTCCTCGGGTATCTGCCTCGGTATATGAACAACCTCTCTACAGAGTCGGAGCTTTCGAAAGATATTTCCGAGGCGCTGGTGGTGGAGGTACCTGCACAATCCCTACCTGGACAACGACGCTGGAGCATGAGAATGGTTGTAAGTAATGATCGTACCGAAAACAAGAATTTCAAGGCCGCCTCTAACGTTTTGTATCCTAGAACCCGGCCCCATATGACTCGGAATGCATGTACCTAGGGTTGAAAAACATCGGCACGGGTAACTTTCGCAAATATCGCCTAGCTCAATGTCTCCCAGGTGCTCATGGCTTTCTTCACTTGTAAATTCATTAACTGATCTTGATATTGAATATAGATCCGACATTTGAGAGTAGCGCCCCAGCAATGGCATCCGTGTGGGGTATCGATCCTGCCGATGGCAAGACTAGAGAGGTCTACTTATCTCAGACAGCCGATGACCGCAGTACGTGACATTTGATGTATCAAGATTATCCTGATGGCTACGTTCTAAATAAAATACAATGCTCTTCTCATCAACATAGCACTGACGCCCTTAACCCCGGGATTGCAAGGCTATGATGAGAAGCGTCTACTGACGCTCTTGCCTCACTTGCACTCGGGTACCCATGTCGTGAGTTGGTCTCCTCGCTCTCATTCCTGATACATATCTTGAAATTTCCCATATTCTACCAGAAGCTGATATTCGAAAAAGTATAACGTGATCCAGTGGTATTACCTATGCCCATGGATCTGTTTCAGGGCTAGCGAATTGCTGGCGGTATTGGTACCTTCCCTTGGATGTTCCACTTGGGAGTTATGTAATGTACCTACCGTATCGTGTTCTCCATGGCTGCATTGGAATATAGACATACTTCTTAGTGTTGGCAGATCCACGTTCCGCCTTCTGAAGCTCATGACTTGACCCGCCTGCTAGAAATTTGTACTCAACTTCGGCTGACCTGTTGTTGCATGAGGTGACAGGACCCCGACGGAGATCTGGAGTTAAGCATGACAACATCTGAACGCGTCTTGTGCTGCAAATCGCAGCCAGTTTGCTGTTAGGAGTGTAATCCCATCGCGCGCCGTTTATATCGAACGTTTAGCTGCGCGTGAGACCCTTACTCGGCGACCGTACGTACACTTTAGATCAGGACATCCGTACACATTCGAACCCTTAACCCAGCCAAGCCTTCCCCCTGGATATGTCATTAGCGGACTCCTCTGTCATCGGTATGGATAGTCAATCATCTCATGCATCTTCAACGGCCGGATCGGGCGATCTTGAATGCATGATATTTTCCGGAGGGGACTCGGAGGATGTTACTGTGTTCATACGGAACGTCCAGGAGGCGGCATTTGCTCAAGGGCGGCAAAGGGACGACGAGTGGCGGGCGGACTACGTTGGAACACGCTTAACGGGAGCGGCGATGAGATGGTACTTATTATTGGACGATGAGATTCGTTTCTCATGGGCGAAGCTTTGCCGAGCCTTACTCCAAAAGTTTCTTCCAATGCAAATAGCTCCTACTCCACTAGCGATAAGGCCATTCATGGATATCGCAAGCCGATTCTGGACTTCCGAAATAGGGTGGGTCTTGGGTTCTCTTTCTCTTGTCCCGCGCTGCTCATAGGCATCACTATAAGTGGCACACTCAAAGGGCGCGTACGGATATGCTCGTTCTATTCTGGTACTTTCCTCGGGTATCTGCCTCGGTATATGGGCAACCTCTCTACAGAGTCGGAGCTTTCGAAAGATATTTCCAAGGCGCTAGTGGTGGAGGTACCCGCGCATCCCCTGCCTGGACAACGACGGTGGAGCATGAGAATGGTCGTAAGTAGTGATCGTACCAAGGATAAGAATTTCAAGGCCGCCTCTAACGTTTTGTATCCTAGAATCCGATCCCATATGACTCGGAATGCGTGTGTCTAGGGTTGAAAAACATCGGCACGGATGACTTTTGCAAGTATCGCCTAGCTCAATGTCTCCCAGGTGTTTATAGCTCTCTTTATTTGTGAATTCATTAACTGATCTTGGTATTGGATGCAGACCCGCCATTTGAGAGTAGTGTCCCAGTAACGGCATCCGTGTGGAGTATCGATCCTGCCGATGGCAAGACCAGAGAGGTCTACCTATCTCAGACAGCCGATGACCGCAGTACGTGACATTTGATGTATCGAGATTATACTGATGGCTATGCTTTAAATAAAATACAATGCTTTTTTCATCAACTTAGCACTGACGCCCTTAACCCCGGGATTGCAAGGCTATGATGAGAAGCATCTGCTGACGCTCTTGCCTCACTTACATTCGGGTACCCGTGTCGTGAGTTGGTCTCTCCGCTCTCATCCCCTGGCACATCCCTGATATTATCTTGAAATTTCCTATATTCTTCCAGAAGCTGATATTCGAAAAGTTATAGAGTGATCCAGCGGCGTCACCTATATATGGCCATGGATCCGTTTCAGGGCTAGCGAATCACCAGCGGCGTTGGTACCGTCCCTCGGATGTTCCACTTGGGTGTTATATATGTACTTATGTATTGTGGTCTCTATGGTTGCGCTGGAATGTAAACATACTTCTTAAGGTTGGTAGATCCACCTTCCACCTGTGAAATTTATGACCTGACCCGTCTACCAAAAATTTGTGCTCGAGTTCGTGTGCCTTATTGTTGTATATCACTGTCAACAGGAGGGAGACAGACTTGAGTAGAATTTAATAGTTATTTCATGGTTTTGTAAGTTGTAAGCTGTACTTGATACTTTTATTGAGTGATTATAAATGTTACTTATGATTACGTCATTGATGTCACATGACATTCCTTGTTGGACGTTAAATCCGATTGAACAGCCCAGGTGCTCTTCTATCATCAGTATGAATGCTCGACCCCCCTCTCGTATCTCTTTGGATTTTGAATCGGGCGATCTTGAACGCATGATATTCTCTGGAGAGGGCTTGGAGGATGTTGCTACGTTCATGCAGAACGTTCAAGAAGTGGCGTTTGCGCAAGGACGCCAAAGAGACGATGAGTGGCGGACAGATTACGTTGGAACGCGCTTGGCGGGAGCAGCAATGAGATGGTACTTATTGTTGGACGATGAGATTCGCTATACATGGGCGAAGCTCTGTCGCGCATTACTCCAAAGATTCCCACCGGTACCAATTTCTCTTGCTCCCCGTGCAGCGATGGCAACCATGAGTATCGCATGCCAATCTGGGCTCCCCGACCCAGGGTGGGTTGGGAGTTTTGTATCTCTAGCCGTTTATGCTCACAGGCATTGCTTTATTAGGACACTCAGGGGACGCGTACGGATTTGCTCAGCGGATGAAGACGTCTTTCTTGGATACTTGCCTCGGCAGACAAGCAACCTCATAACGTCGTCGCGGCTTTCAAAAGATACTTCCGTTGCGCTAGTAGTAGAGGTACCCGTACACTCCTTACCTGGACAACCACGCTGGAATATGAAAATGATTGTAAGTAAGGACCAAGGAAATCCAAGCTCTGAGAGGTCACTGAACACGCTATATCTTAGAATCCGATCCCGTACGACCCCTATTGTTTGTATCTTGGGGTTAAGGACACTGGTTCAGTCGGATGGTACTTTGTCCAGTGTCTTCAAGGTTTTTATGGCTTTATTCGCTTAAATGCTGCCTAACTGACTGGACTTGAGATCGGGGCGCAGATCTAAAGTCAGGCACCAACGATCCAGTAATGACATCCATATGGAATATCAGTCCACTCAACGACGAGACGAGAGAACTCTACATAACCCAGATCTCTAGTGACCGTAGTGCGTAATGTTTAGTATATTGCAGTCATCTGAATTATGCTGACTACTAGAATTTTATTAAATCGCAATCCCCTCCCCTAGCCGTGAAGCACTTCTTCCCAGGATTAGCTCAGATAGGGAACGATAACGGGCACTCCCCGCTGACACTTTGTGGTGTGGGTCACCGCATCGTACGTTGGTCTCACCTCTTCCATTTATGTCACAACTTTGACAACGTTGATTCGCTGATCCGGTAGAAGCTAGTTTTCGAAGGGTTGTAACGTGATTCGGCAGCGCAATCGGGCCCGCGGTTTCAGAACTAGCATTTTTTTTTAGCGCGTTCGTCTGGTCTTCAGATTTCGAGTTAGAAACTTTCGTTGTGAAGTAGCAACTATGCTAAAGGCCATGGATAAGGGAATCAATGCGGATCTAGTACTTCGGGATTTACGTGATGCCATGCAAGACACTCGAGCATCTATCTGCATCCGCCTGCAACCCAATTTCCTCGTACAATACTATTGTCGATGATAACTTAGCCCGCGCCTCTTCGTAACGTCCTTGGTCAAGATCTACGTCCCCGAGCGCTTCAAGGCATTGCACCGCACCGAGTCGGTCGCCCATCGCTTCGAATACTCCATTTGCCTCTAGGAAGTACGTCCGAGCCTCATCGTATCGGCCTTGCATTCGATGGATATGGCCGAGCCCTTGTAGACATCGTGCGGCACCTAGGAGATCGCCGAGCTCTTTGGATTCCTGATTTGCCTCCGCGTAGGCCGCCTCAGCCTTATCAAAACGGCGTTGCAACTGATGAATGTCGCCGAGCCCTTTTAGACATTGCGCCGCGCCGAGTCGATCTCCCGATTCTCTGGATATTCGGCCCGCCTCTGTGTATGCCGCCCGGGCCTCATCGTACCTATCTTGCATCTGATGGATGTATCCGAGTCCCTGTAGACAATGTGCTGCACCGAGCTGATCACCCAGTTCTTCGAATACGCCACTTGCTTCTGTGTAAGACGCCCGTGCCTCTTCATAGCGGTACCGTGCCCGATCGATGTCACCAAGCTCTTGTAGGCATTGCGCCGCACCGAGCTGATCGCCCAGCTCTTTGTATGCTAGAACTGCCTCTATGTAGACCGCGTGGGCTTCATTGAAACGGTCTTGCATCCAGTGAGTGCGCCCTCGCGCTTTCAAGCATTGCACTGCGCCGAGCCGATCACCCAGATCGTCGAATACTCGGCCTGCCTCCGTGTAGGATGCCCAAGCTTGTTTGAACTGGCCCAAACTTTCCATAAGGCTGCCGCAGCAGTACGCGCTGCGGGCCCAGGGTTTGAGGTTACGCGTCTGTTGACAAGCCTGCACCACACTGCGGATAACCTCCAAGCGAGGCCTAGTGTAGTACTGATACCAACAGAATGTGATCGCAGCATCTATGACGGCGCCAGATCCCGTTCGAAC
Source organism: Tulasnella sp. JGI-2019a (assembly GCA_019633535.1). NCBI lineage: Eukaryota > Fungi > Basidiomycota > Agaricomycetes > Cantharellales > Tulasnellaceae > Tulasnella sp. JGI-2019a. Next base: position 9,944 of record WSUE01000405.1, read on the forward strand.
GGCGTCGGGCAATAATGCTTCGAGATTGGCTTCTTCGACGGACAAAGCATGCACATCGTTCGGAAAGCCTACGTCGCCCAATTGTGAACCGTGATTGGCGATGAGGCCTGCATACACCTCGTAGAGTGCGCCCTTGAGGTCACTTGTAAGTGGGTAGTGCTTCAATACGTAGGCCCGTATCGGTAAAGGGAGTTGAAGAGTCGGTGCATCGGAGTCGGCGCTCGTAAGCGCCGCCTCACGAAGGGTCGCCTGAGCTAGAGCCATATCGCGAATGCTCGGTACCAATTTCGGAAGTAGGTTGATGTCGGCTCCAGTGGGAAGCATAGCGATGGCCGAGAGAAGGGTCAGCGCCTCTGGCACAGATCTCATGAGGTTGCTCTCGATCGACTGTCGGATCGACTGGTTGAAGCACTTCGTTTGATCTGTACTGTACAAGAGATCCGGCCCCATGGTCTTATCTTCCCACACCTGTAGGAGTGCCCCAGGTGCCTCTCCGGTTCTCCCGAGGCCCGCCATGAGCGTGATTGGTAGATGCATGTATGACAGCTCGCTGAGAAGGGTGTCAAGTGAATCGTCGGTAGCAGCACTAGGGTCTATGCTGATGTAAAGGTCACGAGCAGCCTCCTTCTGCAGGACGGGAAGAGGTTCAATCCAAGGGAGTGACCATGGGACATTGGTTGACGGTGGCGCGTTGGATCGCATTGTAAGTAGAATGGTAACATGAGGAAAGAGCGCTAGGGAGCAGAGGATCTCCTCCACTCGGGTATGCCCCTCGGGAATGTCCCAAGGAGTCTCAAAGCTGTCGAGAAGTAGGAGGGTAGGGTAGCTCGAGGAACGAAGCCGTGTCCTAATATCCTCCATCCGATCGCCCGATGAGTTTTCGATGTGAAGGCTCTTGGCGATGAGCTCGACAAGGAGGGTGATAGACGTAGCTTGCTCGCAGGGGACGAAGAAGCGAAAGTCCCCGAACTTCTGCTCGACATCCGTATGCTCTCTGACGGCGAGGAGGAGTGCAGTTTTTCCGATGCCTCCGGGACCCAGGATCGCCAACCGGGAACTTTCCGTTGATGTGATACGGCCAACGACGTTGTTGAGCTCACCCTCCCCACCGAGTAATCTCGAGGGCTGGGAAGGAATTAAGAGGCTACACGGTAACACGTGGTCAACAAGGAGGCTACCAAGCACCGAAACAAACAAGTACCTGTCCTGGGGGCTGAGCCCTACGATCTGCTTGAAAGGGGGTCATTAGTGGGAACTATGTTGCCGGATGATCATCGCGTACCATATTCTCCAGGTTTATACGGGTGACTTCCACATCTGTATATGTTTCCTGAAATCGTAGGGCGTCCTGAATCCGATTTTCCACCTTTCGGTCCGAGCACAGTCAGCGAACACTCGAGATGATAAGGGGGCAACTGACCTGAAAAACGCTCATCGCCCAACCGGTCTCCGCGGTATAGCCGTTAACAATCTGGTTGTTCTTGATATATAGGAGGCTGCCATCGAGAGAGCTTCCGGTTCCCCCGGGATTCGTCGAAGCCTGTATCTGCTTCAACCCCTCTAACATGACGTCGAGTTCCCTTCCCGATACACAAGTGAGTGCTTAGATTGTCTGAACAAGATATGCAACTACGCTCACCTGTCCAGTCGTGCCATATTGGCTCGAATGTCTACCGAGAGTTCTCCATCGTTCTTATCACCGTAAGTGTTGGTCAAGACGAGCAGCAAGCTCAAGAGACGTTCGATAAGTTTCTTCGCATAGTCGGGGTTAACCTCTAATCCCTAAGGGGATATATACGCGTCGCAGGTTAGGCGCCCAGTTGAATGTATGCTCGGTCAAGGATTGTTGCTGACCTCAGTGATCGTGATTATTTGAGAAACCATTCTGGTGACAGCATTCACGTCTGGTGAGTATGCAACGTCGGCAACTGTGGACAGGATGTCGAGAGTAATCTTCGTGCCGCCTACAACATGGGGATCAGCGGCCTTCCGGATCGACATTCCAATAGGAGGCGCCGGGAGGGAAATGCGAATAAGTTGAGATATGGGCCACGAATTGAACAAACAGGAGGCGGGGGAAGGAGGGCAAGCTTGATATACTAGTCGAGAAGAAGAGGCCGTCCGATAGATATGACGCGTTCGAGCAGCGCCATGAACTCGAGGCAGTCCACATCGCAATCCCGTGACGGTAGCCGCCAGCATAGCATAGCGTTGGCCCTTCTTCCGTAGAACGGAGCATAAATAACTCATATCAAGCCTTCGTTACTTCCGGATAGCTGGATGCCTCTGACAGTTGTTACTTGATGTAACTGTCTTCTGATGACCAGTAATAAAAGGATGGTAAGAACTGAACCTAAGGATGCAGAGCGCCATTCTCTTGCTTGTTATAAGCTGTGATCGAGGGAGTTAAGCTTCTCCGAACCGAGGGTAATTCGCCTCCCCACGATTAGATCGTAGCGGCGGCAAGCGCCAGTCCCCGATTCTACTATCCTGACTCTCCCTCGTGATTTGATCGTAAGTGTGAAATGGTCTTTTGGTTTGTAATCTTAGTTTGCCCACCGGATACTGTAAGCTTGTGATGAGGCCATCACTCCAAGAAATGCCTTCTGTATTACTTTATTCCCGTCGAGGAGAGTTAACAAACTACAGGCAGAATTCTGGCCCTCGGCTCTTATCTCCGACTTAACGGTGTCATCATGCTTTTGTGCAGCAAACTTTGAAGGACACACAACAAGTCACCCCAAGCAGAATGTAGTAAAGCTTCACTGAGTTTCATGCAGCATATGATTGTCACTGAGTAACTTATCATCAATGGGAGCCGACCTTGCCCTTTTGGTTTGCTTTCTGGGAGGTGTAACTATTGGCAACTGGGCATGTGTACAGGCGGGCGAAATAATTGAGAGCGCAGCTCCCACAACACCTCTCAAGCTCCACAGACAATATATTGAGACCCGTTCTAAAGCACTGTGTTAAAATCTTTGGGCGATCGACCTAATTTCGCGAGTCACGGGGAACGGGTTTAATGGACGTTTCGACCGCTGACACTACGGTCTGATAAAACCCTCTCTACTACGTAGAATCCGTTGCGACATCGCCAATATAACAAATTAATGGCGCTTCAGAGTATCTGATTGCAATAATACTTGGATCAAGATCCAGTCTAATTTCGTATAGGCACCACTCACCCGCATGCTCATCAGCCGGCCATTTCCGTCTCTTCCTTTACTTGGAATCTTCAACGGAGCCTTCATCGGCTGAGGTCCTGGGGGCGAGGCGTTCTGTGAGTCCGCCAGGTGGCAGGTGGAACTGCACCGATTTGACGGATCTTTACCGCCGATCACGGCCATCTTTGAAACCCCTCAGCAGCTTAGCTTGTGTCCAACTATGTTGCTCGTCCTTAGACCTCGCACGTAATTGGTTCGCTGTGCTTGTGTCGTAAGTCTCGGGCTAGCGACGGGCTTGGATTCGTGGCGTCCGGTCAGGGATTATGCGAGTGGTGAAGATATTGGGATGCCTTACAATCTCTGGGGTGCTTCGCGAACTCTGATGATACTTATAGGACGATGCGGGGAGGAAGAATCAAGAAGACAGTAGGAAATTTTCAATGACCTAGGGCCTTCATCTTAATGAGGATGAGTGGCGTCATGGTCATCCTACTAGGATGCACCGTCAAGACCTCGCAGCAGAATGACCAAGGTCTGGAATATCGGTGCGACTGGATTGAGCGAAATGGCCGGTGCATATCGAATACATAGTATTGGAACAGACGAAAGGCACTGACGTTGTAATCAAAATTGATCGGGGGATGATTGGCAAAGCCCAGTTCGTTTCTCAGGGAATAAGCCACACAACAATTGAAACTTAAATATCGTAGTGAACAAAGTTAATCCATCTTGCCAGCGGCACCTTCCGCCGTCGCGGCTCCCTGGCGCCCATCACCATCGCTTTCGCTGCATCCCTACAATCCACCCACTCAGGCACATTGCGAAACATATGCTTGTAGAAGTGCTCAGCTATCACGGGTCCATCTTTGTCATCCATGACCCACAGCGTCCCAACAGCGCCCCGGAACCCAGCAAACATGATGCCCGCCGCAAGGTTGATTGACTCGCTTGGTGTGGATGGATCGCCCGAAGCCGAGTGGCAGGCTGAAAGTACGGCGGGTTCAGCTCGCGGGAGGTCATTCTGGATGATGTCGAGAAGGGTGAGAGGTGCATCGGCCGAGAGGAGGGAGAAGTGGGAGTCGAATGGTTTCGTCCAGTGTTGATGACCATGACATGAGAAGTGCGCCCAGGCCCATCCTTCAGGCCAGCCAACACCGCATCCCTTGTACAATTTTCTCCTTCCACGACTGTGACCTCCGTTGGTAACTGGCAGATCAGAGTCACCTCAGCCTCCACATTCGGTAATGGGACTTGCCCTTCGGATTCGGCCTGAGCTATAACCAACATCCGCGGGCCATGAACCCGTTTGACTGGTTGATAGCCCTTGTGAGAGTGGATGGGACTCGAAAGGGTGGTTGTATAGGAGGAGACCAAGCGATCAAGCAGGTTCAGCTCGGCTGGCCTGTATGGACCTGCTGCATGGAGTGGGAGCGACTAAGCGTATGATGTCGGCATCCACCGAATGTGACCCGACCTGGAGACCGAGTGCAGTTTCCAACTGATGCGCGATCGGTGCAACAATCAATTCCCGAATGTCTCGCAGCATCTCCATGAGCCTCCGGTCGCCCTCAGCCTCCCAGGTACATTTGATCAGTGCGTTTGCTAGCACTTTAACGGCATCGGGTGTCGCTTCGGGGAGTGGCACAGACAGTGGTTCTTGAGTGGTTGTGATAATCAGATGGTGAGAGCCGTTGTGACTGATGTTGACCAGGATGACTGGACCACCTGCGGCCGCTTTCTGTAAGTTGGCGGATCTCGGTGACAGTGCGATCTCAGTCAGCGGCCATCTAATGCACGATTGGGTTAGATAGTTGGCCGTATATAACTGATTCGTAAGAGTTACCTTGCGACCTCGTCTCCTATAGTCGTTGTACCCGGTAAGGAAGTAGCGGAGCGGTTCAGCGCAGTGCTTAGTGCTCGGAACCGATCAGCTAGGCCGTTGTCCACAACCTCAAGATCCTTGATAAGTGTACGATAGTTGCCCATATGGGTGAATAGAAGGGCTCGCCACCGCTCCGCAATCTCAACAGCCCCACCGAGTCGATGTTTCTTGATTGCATGTGAGGTGGCATCTTCGGTCACGTTCACCATGTCCCTGTGGATGCGCACCATATGGGAATGGGAATCGGGAATGCTGGAGGCGGAAAGAAGTAGGGAACGGTCGAGGAGGTCCATGTAGGCTGAGTATGCATCCTCAAGTGACTCTAGACCATTTTTGCGAACTGCCAAGATCCAGTTTCTGGCGCCAGTGAGACGGTGTGACAGCTTGGAGATTGTTTCACGCGCAACGTTCGTATAATGCTGGACGCTCTCCTATAGATCGGCCATGTTCCCTGTCAGCCCAAACCGTCGGCCCAATATAGTGCCGAGATTGTTGAAGGTTCCTGCACGGTCTGGGTGGAGTGACAGCTTCTCGGTGACAACAGATGCTTTCCTCTAGATCCGCCATGCCCCCCGCCTGCTCAAACCGCGCCATCACAACATAGCCGAGGTTGCTAAGGGTCGATGCGCGGTGTGGGTGACCAATCGGATGCAGGACGAGCGCCTCTTTCTGATGGCAGATGCTTTCCTCTAGGTTTCCCGTCTGCTCAAACCGGTCGTGCAATTGATTAGCGAGTGTACCGAGCGTCGATGCCCGCTCTGTATGGCTAATCGAAAATAGAGAGAGAATTTTCTGCAGATGATCGATGCACTCTCCGAGATCGACCATGTCGCCCCTCTTTTCAAACCGAAGGCTCAAACCCATCCCAAGAAGTTGTAAAGCCGAAAGGTATTCTGGGAGATCGTTTGGAAAGACTGCTAGCGCGCTCTTGGAGTGTCTGATAAGAGCATCGACGTTCTCCTCGCTTTCCGACATTTTCAACTGCTCCACAGCACCGACGAAAGCCATCAGGGCTTCCAGCTGAGTTCTCAGAGTTCCAGATGTACCCTGGAAATTTTTGACGAGGAAGAGGATGAATGAGAGTGAGCAATTTTGGGTCTTCAGCAACTGCTCATACCGAGTCAGAGTTCGCCTCATCACGAGTGTTCGTCCCGCTGCTGCCCTGTTAGTTCGGCTTCAATTTCTTGAACGATATATTTAGTTAAACAACGTGCCTTACCTACTTGCCCGTGGTCTTCGCATCCGCTGTTCTCTCCTGCGTTCTCGTTGTTAATCCCGTGCTCAGCCCGTAAGAAGCATCTCTACCAGAAGGTCCTTGAAGCTTCGGTTTGACTGAAGGACACCAGCACTCACCGAAGGTGACGTTTGGTGGAGCCTATTGGAATAGTTCGAATCGTCTTCGCAGCTCATCGTAAGAAGAGAAAGGGCCTCTTGGCAAAGCCGCACACTTCTCCTCGAGATCGGCCGTATCGCCCTTTCGGCCAGAACGTATTCCTAACACACCGCTGAGGTCATTCAAAAAGTCCGGACGGTCTGTGTGATCCATCGGCTGAAGGGGGAGGGCTTCTCGGTAACGACAGATGCTCTCATCAAGATCGGCCATGTGGCCGCACTGGTGAAATTGTGTTCGCAGTGCATTACCAGGGTTGCTGAGAGAGGATGGTCGGATTGGGTGGTCCATTGGCCAAAGGGAGAGGGCGGTTTGTTGATGGCGGATGCTCTCATCAAGATCGCCCATGTCACCACTCCAGTCGAACCGAACTCCCAACAACTGGCCGAAATTCCCGAGAATTGATGGGCGGGTGTCGTGACCGATCGGATAGAGAGGTAGCGCACTGTTCCAGCTTTTGATGGAGGCGTCAAGGTCTTCGTCACGTTGTGAAGTACGGAATTGATTAAATGCGTCTTGGCTAGCTATTAAAGCTTCCTGGGGAGACAATTGGAGATTTGGTGCAACCTGGGAATTTGTTCACAAGAAAAAGTGTATCAGAACGAGTATCCTGGCAGTTTGGAGAACTAGCCCACACCAAGTCGGAGTTTGCCTCATCGCTGGAATTTCCTCCTCAATCGTCCGTTAGATTCATGGTAACCGTACCGAGTGACATAGAATGGTTCAATGAGGCGTCGCTTCCTTGTTGATTTTGTTTTGCCACACAAACAGATGCAAGAGCGAAAATGTGGCGGTGAGGATCGAACACAACAGGCGGCACAAGAGCAACGGCAAAAGTGCGGCGGCAAAGGGCCGAGATCAAAAATCTACGTCCTAGAAGCATTCCTCCAACTTAGTGGGAGATATGACCAACGGGATCAGCAAGTTCGAACGAAGCATCTAGTGACTGGCTCTTACCAGTAGAGGCGTGTCTTTGTAGAAGGACTTTTCTTCGTCATCAGAATCCTGTTTTATCTTTTACAAGTTATTGATCGACTCCATGCCAAAGGCTTATAGTAATTACCGGAGTTCCGACGACGATATCTCTATCATGCTCGCAGCGGTTTCATTTCCTGAAGGAGGAGACATGTCTGTTGCATGGATTGTGTCGGCCTGGAAGTGGCAGGTGAATTGTTCAGCGCCTATGTATACGTTTAGGAACAGACTCGTACCTGGTTATTCGACATCGAGTAGGGTATCGCGCTAGGTTCGAGGTATTGGTGGTCGAGACTGGATGAAATGGGAAGAGGTATAAGTGGTGGCCGCGTGGCGAATCCTGACTAATCCAAAACCCACACCAAGCTCCCATGCATGCTGCGACGCGATCTATTAATAACGGCTGGCCGCATTACTATCATCCCCCTTCGATCTCATCAGCTGGCCGCTGTCGTTTCGGACACCAATACCCAAAGAGTATTCCCCTCTACCACAATCCCTGCCCAACAACCAGCAACATCTCATACTCTCGATGATGCGATACAACATCATCTGTCGAAACTCAAAGCCTCAAGGTCTCCCATCTCTCTCAATAATCTAATACAGCAATACGATACGCATGCTGGTCGCGTGCCTACCACCACAGGACGCATTTCAAGATGTTTTCACCCGAAACATCATATAAACATTGCTTGAAAACATGTCAGCATGTTTTCAAAATGTTTTCCCCAGAAACATGTAATAGAAACATGTGAAATGTTTTCAAGGCATGTTTCTAGGCTCAAAACAGCCATCAGAAACATATTATGAGTATGACCAATGTTTTCATCGCTGTTTTACATTTAGAAATATTTTTTATGTCTAATTGCGTGGCGCGCACGGGGAAGGTCGTATAGCCGATGCGCCAGTGAGGGCCAGACAGTCGTTTTTTTTTTTTTTTTGAGTGAGGAAAATAGTATAGAAGGTCGAAGCGCGACCGAAACCGAAACCACATACAAGAAAGAAATAAACTCGATAGGCATGAAATAAAGGGTGAGGAGGGTGGGTAAGCGAAGCACAGCGGACAGGCAGAGCGGCTCTGTCAGAGTGCGCGAGTGAGCAAGCGGCTCCAGCCAAGCGGGCAGGATCAATTGCGAACTGACCTGAGGGGGAAGCGAGTGAGCTGGCGGCCCACCGAACGAGCAGCTCCCATTTTTGAAGAATCAGCAGGTCCCACTATCCCGAGTCACCTGCGCGACTGCGCGACCCGAAACAGATGCCGATTATCAAAAAAATGCGATCACGCGTGAAACCCAGCGGGGCGGTACGCGATAGGTATATCGATGTCTGGTCCTGCCACGCAACTAGACTGGTGTAAACAAGATGTCTAAACTCCAATTTAGGGATAAATATGCATTTGTTTTGAGTTATTGTAGAATTTATTTAAAATAGTGATCGAGTTAGTTATATTTTTGAGAAATCTTTTGGTTAGAAGAACATGCCTCAAAACAACATATGTGTTTCTGATGGCTGTTTTCAGCCTAGAAACATGCCTTAAAAACATTTCACATGTTTCTGGGAAAAAACATTTTGGAAACATGCCGACATGTTTCCAAGCGATGTTTATATGATGTTTCGGGTGAAAACATCTCGAAATGCGTCCTGTGCACGGCCCTTCTAAATACCCCTTTACTCAAGACAACACCGTTCAAACCCAGAGCCATGACGCCCGTTCAGACAATACACCCCACCGGACAATGCTCACGATGGGGACGTCCACGACTTGGAGGTGTCATCTGGATTCGGCGTCCAGTCCCCGGATAGCGAACCATGCGCCGTCACAAGCGCGTACCCTCTGGAGGAGGTGAATGGCCGACCTTCTCATGGCCTTGAATATTATTGCACAGGATACAGGGATTGGGCAGGGTCTGAGGCCGAAGTTAGTGAGACCATGATGATTGATGGTGACAATGGACCAACCCGGTTCCTACCACACGCTCGCATATTTGCTCTTCGTACCAACCCCTACTCCAGGCACCTCCGGAGCTCCCATCATCGACGCCAACACAGGTGCGGTTGTGGGCGTTGTCACAGGCTCTCGCATGCATAATCGCATCGAGGAGGTTCAAAGGTGAGCAACTCCTGCCGAGGTTATCTTTAATATGGGCTTCTGTACAACGCATATACATGTCACATCGGGTGATACCCCATCGAGGTCCCCATTGACTCCCCATTTTTCTCCTTACAGTTACTCAGTCAGCCCGGTATGCCACCGGAGTGGTGAGAGACGAACTGGCTATGTTTACGTGGCAAATGTAATTCTTCGTTAGACAGTCGACAATAGACGTAGCAATTATATGAATCTGTAGGTTGGGATTGGACGAGAGGAATGGAAAGCATTTCGAGTAAGATGACGAACCCTATTGAAGGATTGAGGATCGTGGTAACATTCGTGAGGCATTTCCACTCGTCGGGGATCAATGGTAACCTGCGGGAAGAGAGCATACTGGAAGTGGGCTGAAAGCAATACGGCGCTCATCAAGATGTATCTTGCACGGATCTATTGAGATTCATTCATTATATATAATGGAAAACACCTTTTGCGTCGTAAGTCTTAGACTAGTGATCTGCTTGGGTTCGTGATGTCTAGCTGGGGATTACGCCAGTGGCGAAGATCCTAATAACATTCCACACTCTCGACGATGCGATACTACATGATCTGTCCAAACTCAAAGCCTCAAGGTCTCCTATCTCTCTCTCTCTCTCAACGATCTTCTACAGCAATACAATACGTGTGCTGGTCGCATGCTCAATGCTGTCTCCTTGAGAGCGAGTTATGCGTCGTCATATGCGCGCACACTCTGGAGAAGGTAAATAAATGGCCGACCTTCTCATGGCCGACAATTCTATCGTTTTCTGGGCTGTAGCGGAAGGGGAATCGACGACCTGGTGTTTCAAGTAGAGGACGTATCTGTATCTGAAAAGAAACACAGTTAATGCTTATATCCCGAAAGAGGAAAAAGAAGAGAGACGACGAACCAAGTGATGAAACCAGTGAAGGAAAAACTGATCCACCGTAACGCCACATTGGAAAGAGCGAAAAAGAAGAGGGAGAGCGCAAAGAGGAGAAGGGGAAACAAAAATATATAAATGATGAAATAAATAAAAACATCTCACCTTCCTAAATCAGATCGCTGCTTGGACAATCGAGCGCCAGGCAACGAGGGGGACGCTGGACCCACCCTTTCGTTGTTGGTTTCTTGCTCATTTATTCAGAGGCATCCTGGGATCGCCTTGAAAAATGTGAGAGCGGAAACGGAGTCCATGATGACGACCAATGAATATATTCACATGAGAGTGCCTGTACTTCTGGTCACTTACCGCCCTCGAGGCTTCAACCTTGTAATCATCTTGTGCTACCACGAGCCCCGGGTGCTTTGGGAGCACAGGTGTTGCCCGCTTGGAGTAAAAGCGAAGGATATAGAACTTCTTGACTTTAGGCTCCACAGATGCGTGAATTTGACGGAGAAAGGATGAAGGGGTTTCACGCGTTTTGAGGAGCGGGCGTCTGGGACGGTCTTGGTATTCCCCTGCGGATAGGTCCATTTCTGGTATAACCCTTCGCCCGAGTCCTTGGACGATTGGTAGGCCGGCCCAGTGCTCCAGAAGTTAGCGGAGAGGTAAGTGGTAGTTGCGGGCAAAGTGCTGATGGAGTTTGTTCATGTCGGTGGGGTAGCAGGCCGTTTGTGCGGGATTTCGGTGGCGGTGAGGGGGCGGAGTGAGAGGGATTTGGGGGCAGGATGGATTGGGAGGCGAGAGGTGAGATGAAGGGGAGGGAGAGGGGTGATGAAGGGGATTCAGTTGAAGGACGTGATGGGGAGACCACGAGACCAGGAGGGCGGAGACCGCTAGGATCTACAAGCTGCTACGAACATCTTCTGTTGAAAGGCCAGCGTGTCCAAGCTACACCGCCAGTTAGAAACGGCAAGAATGAACCGAACGGACGGGTGAGATGCAATCGTTATTGTCAATATTATCTTAGGATACGCGCTGCGATCAATTACTCACTTACTCGTTCATAAATTGGTGCCCATCACCAGCCACCCATTCAACTTACTATACTATCGTCTACAGTAGCACACCTGGGTACATACCATTCCACGGCAAGAAGACAGTTCAGACAACCAAAAGGCCCCCACTCTCCGCAATTCATGATTGGCACACCATTCTTGAAGACAGAATGAAAAACATTGCACCGATATCGAAATCGGTCAGAGTCATGTCTCGCATAATGCAGAGGGAGAAGAACGAGTGGGGCGTCGAAGGAGCAAAAGCCGTGATGTCCGTGTGTGGTTCTTGGAACATGGGGCAGTCAATCTCCTTGGCATGCAATGGAGACCGCCGGTGTGTCATCGCCAATATATCGCAACAAATTAATGGCGCTTCAGGTTTCTGATTGATACCTGGATCGAGATCCAGTCTAATTTGCATAAGCACCTCTCACCCACATGCTCGTCAGCCGGCCATTTCCGTCTCTTGCATTACTTGGAATCTTCAATGAGGCCCTTCGTTGGCTGAGTTCCCCGGCCGAAGCGTTCTGCGACTCCTCTAGGTGGAGCTCCATCGGCCTGATGAACCTTTACCACCAACCACGGCCCTCTCTAACCGCTCAGCCGCTTAGCTTGCGTCCTCATTCGTTGGACTTTGCGCATATTCGGTTCGCTGCGCCCATGTTGTAAGTCCCGGGATAGCGACGGGGCTTGGATTCGTGACGTCCAGCCAGGGATTATGCGAAAGGTGAAAATATTGAGATACCTTACAGTCTCTGGGGTGCTTCGCAAACTCTGATGGTACTTATAGGGCGATGCGAGGGCGAGGATCGAAGAATGCAGTAATGAATTTTCAATGATCTAGGGCAGCCATCCTAATGAGGATGGGTGGCGTCCTGGTCATCTTACCAAGAGGCATCGTCAAGACCTCGCCGCAGAATGTAGAGTGAGACCCAAGGTCTGGAATATCGGTGCGACTGGATTGAGCCAAATCTCCGGCGCATATCGAAATGAATACATAGTATTAGATATTGGAACAAACGAAAGGCACGACCGTTGTAGTCAAAATTGATCGCGAGATGATTGGGAAAGCGCATTTCGTTTTTGAGGTGGATTCAAAAGAATCAGTCAGACAACAATCGAAACCTAAATACCGTAGTGAACAAAGTTTATCCATCTTGCCAACGGCACCTCGCGCCGTCGCAGCTCCCTCACGCCCACCACCATCGCTTTCGCTGCATCCCTACAATCCACCCCTTCAGGCCCATTGCGGAACATATGCTTGTAGAAGTGTTCAGCTATAACCGGTCCGTCTTCATCCGCCATGGCCCACATCGTCCCAACAGCACCCCGGAACCCAGCAAACATGATGCCCGCCGCAAGGTTGATTGACTCGCTTGGTGTGGATGGATCGCCCGAAGCCGAGTGGCAGGCCGAAAGGACAGCGAGTTCAGCTCGTGGGAGGTCATTCCGAATGATGTCAAGAAGGGTGAGAGGGGTATCGGCCTTGAGGAGGGAGAAGTGGGAGTCGAATGGTTTCGTCCAGTGCTGATGACCATGACACGAGAAGTGCGCCCAGGCCGCATTATTCAGGCTAGCCAACACCGCATCCCTTGTACAGCCCCCTCCTTCCACGACCGTGACTTCTGTTGGTAACTGGCGGATCAGGGTCACTTCAGCCTCCACATTCGGTAATGGGACCTGTCCTTCAGCTTTGGCCTGAGCTATAACCAACACCCGTGGACCGGGCGCCCGTTTGACTGGGTGATAGCTCTTGCGAGAGCGGATGAGACTCGAAAGGGTAGTTGTATAGGAGGAGATGAAGCGATCAGGAAGGTTCAACTCGCCCGACTTGTATGGACCTGCTGCATGAAGCGGGAGCCACCAAGCGTGCCATGTCGGCATCCACCAGATGCGTGACCCGGCCGGGAGACCCAGTGTGGTTTCCAACTGAAGCACGATCGGTGCAACAATCAATGCCCAAAGTTCTCGCAATATTTCCATGAACCCTCTGTCGCCCTCGGCCTCATGAGTACATTTGATCAGTGTCTTTGCTAGCTCTACTACGGTATGGGGTGTCGCCTCGGGGAGTGGTATAGACAGTGGTTCTTGAGTGGCTGTGATAATCAGACCGTAAGAGCCGTCGCGACTGATGTTGATCAGGATGACTGGACCACCCGCGGCCGCTTCTTGTAAGTTGGCGAAGGGAGGGACGCCAAGGAAGTCCCTAAAGCCATCAAGTTGACGGATATCCTTGACAGTGCAATTCCAGTCAGCGGCCACCTTTTGACGTCTAATGCATGATTGGATTAGACAGTTGGCCGCATATAACAATTCGTAAGCCTTACCTTGCGATTTCATCTCCTATGGCCATTATACCTGGTAAGGAAGTAGCGGAGTGGTCCAGCACAGTGCTGAGTGCTCGGAGCCGATCAGCTAGGCCTTTATTTACGACCTCAAGATCATCAAGAGGTGTGCGATAGCTCCCTAACTGGGTGAACAGAAGTGCCCGCCCTCGCTCCGCAATTTTAACAGCTTCACTGAGTCGATGTTTCTTGATCGCACATGAAGTGGCATCTTCGGTCACGTTCAACCCGCGCCTGCGGATACGCACCATATGAGAATGGGAATCGGGGATGCTGGAGGCGGAAAGAAGTAGGGAGCGGTCGAGGAGGTCCATGTAGGCTGAGTATGCATTCTCAAGTGACTCGAGACCATTTTTGCGAGCTACCATGATCCAGTTGGAGGCCCCATCGAGACGGTCTGACAACCCGGAGAGTGTGTCATGCGCAATGTTCGTGTAATGCTGGACACTCTCCTGAAGATCAGCCATGTTCCCTGTCAACATAAACCGTTGGGTCAATGCAGTGCCGAGGTTGTTGAGGATCTTAGCGCGGTCTGGGTGACCAATCGGACGCAGGGTGAGGGCTTCTTGGTGATGACGGATACTTTCCTCTAGATCCACCATGTTTCCCGTCTGCCCAAACCGTGTA